>JAMKCH010002435.1:0-52037 GCA_023653785.1 Ophioderma brevispina
TAATATCGCCTTCCTCAAACTCAGCTTCTGCAGATGAATTCCATATCCTTATGGAAGGCACAGTGGGAATGAAGTGTATGCCATCCATCTGGGATTCATCTGGAATGGCCTGATTATAGTATAGTATTCAGTACAAGAATTAGAGAATAAAGGTATTGTTTTTAGCCTCTGCCGTGTATCTATCGTGTCATATCACACAAACGACAGCATTATTTTAAATAGACCAAAGAGGTGCAGCCGAGATATTTTACGCTAAAGTAATGCTGTTGCTTGTGTGATATGACACAATAGATACACGGCAGAAGCTAAAAACAATACCTTTATTTTCATTCTTTAACACCTTTATTCAAAACAAGATGCTATTTGTAGCATATTTACTAAAATTATGGTAGATTTTATCCAATGAACTATATACCCTCAGCTTTTTGTTAGTATGGCTGGAGCAGTGCGTATATGTATCGTTTCGATGTGTACTCGCTTTACCATGTGATATCATCCCATATCGCACAGCTTGGAACCAATGAAATTGCATAAACAATCTCAAGTTTTTAAGAATCATATATATAATTTTAATATTCTTACGTCTGCGTGTGTGTCTGTATGCATGTGTGTGTCCAGAGTTGCTTCTTGTTTTGGAAAGACTTGAAGAGTAATGACTTTTGGCCCTTTTTTGGGGGGATTGAGGGGAAAGAAAGCCAGGTAATTGTGAAACCTGGGTGACCACTAGTATCACTATATAACTTAATATAATGTTCATTTAACTTTTCTCCCAAAGCAACCATATAAGTTACTGTATCCTCACTTATCTATGTGTCTGTGTAAGAACTATTATACATCACATCCCTGATGTATCAACCAGGTATAGATCCCATGCTCAACATAATCCACTCCTATTTTTTGGTGAGAATTTCAGGATAGCAGAAGCTCCATTTAATTCCACTTGCAATTTTGTGCTGGAAAGCTGTCATCCTCAGAATGCGTCTGTGGTACTGCTTCATCTCATAACCCTATGAATCGCATTATAATATACCTTCCTCACATTTACGCATCACACTATTTAGTGTAAATCATTGTACATTAACACATTTAGTTCCAAAGGTGCTGCCATTTGTGTTGCTAAATGTTTTTGTTTTTGTTTTTTTCAATAGAAATCTCATTGTTATTCCAACCAAATTTCTTACAAATTTCAGGTTAGAACCTGTTGGAAAAACTAGGGGGTCAAATAAACGTATTTCAGATAATTCCATATAACTTTAATTGTAATTATATGATACCCAAATTACACGAGTGTGCCACGATAACGGTGAACATACCGATATAATAAGAATAATAATAATATACAACTTTGTATAAGCGCCTTTTTCAAGGATCACAGCGGCAAGCCTATTTTATTACGCTGCCAATCAGGAAAATCCTAGCTGGCTGTTACCGTATGTAAAGAAACTCATGCCCCTAATTATTAGTACTAGGGGTAATCAGGTTTTGATTCGAGAACACGGCAAAAATTAAGGATACAACATTGTAATATTGCATACTGCATCATGTGCATCTACAATGCCAACACTAGACAAATGAAGCAAGTTGACCCTGTGTGGGAATGCTTTTCTAAATCTTTACAGAACCTAGAAGAAGTGCCCATGGAGATTTTTAAAATGTCAGCCATCCAGATACTTCTACTCCCATTCTGTATGGGTTTGGGTTGTAAGGTGTTTGCCTTTGATTCAACAAAAATTAAGCCACCAGAAAAAACACATGCTGATGTGCAAAAATCTCAAATTTTGAAAATTTAAGGGGCACTCTTCATAACTGTGCTGTTTTTGCTCTAAGTCATAGATTGCAGTGAAATGAAAGTACTTATGGTGTTATTTAAAGGGGCGTGTTCCCGATCGTCTTTGGACCCCCCTGATTGACCCGGAAGGGGGTAGTATCGATTTTGTATCAATGAACAGGCCCGTATTTTTCTCATGTCGTCCTGAAATTGAGCCCTCAAATCCATTCATTCCCAAGATATAAAAAAAAACTGCCGCGTTAGTGGTTAAACCACTTTATTAGCACCATTATGAATAGGGCTTGCAACATGCATTATTGGCGTCTACCATCAAAACACCGCAAGTTTGTTCCCACGGTACTTGTGGGGGTAGTGCAAGTGCCAGGCTCTCACATCCAGTAGAAAACATGATACACTAAAATCGAAACAACCACCTTTAATGCAGAGAATTGGGCGAGGTTGAATATATGACCATATGACGATAGGTTGCTGTGTGTCAGAGGTGGCATCACAGGCTTTAGCATGAGTGTAACAGTAGTAATGTTTGTACATTTCTTTGATTTAAGCAGCAATGTATATGGGATAACCCTCACAATTGCTACTTTCAATTGTCATATAATTTGTATACCTCTTACTACTCTGTCTGGCCAGTTTTCTTGATTGTGATACATAGTATTTTCTTTTCAAAAATGACAGCATTGCCTTCCAAATTTTGACACTTGGTATATTGGAAGATGGGAAGTTATTTTTTTCCGCATGCCTAATGCAGCAGAGATTTTGAAGGCCTTGAAAGTCAAACATATGCATTGCTATTCAAGGGTGTGGGCCGCCTAAAATCCACTATTAACTATTTAGGATGACTTTGGCTGGATTATAGTGAACTATTGGAACAAACATGGTGGGATGATTACAACCTCAACAGGAATTTTAAGTAAGTCTTTCAGGAGCAAGACAAGGTAGTTTTCCAGCTGATGAAAGGAAGAGCATGCCTGATTAACGGAGTACATGTTAGAATAAACATCTGATTTAAACCTTGTGTGAAGACTTAACAGATGCCCTTTCAACTGAAACCACCACATCAGGAGTTAATCACAATAAGCAAATATATGATGGAACGTAAAAACCCAGCAAAAAAACCTTCCAATTTTATAAACTGATGCTGACACCGATCTTCAATGACTACGACAGATGATGTATTAGATTTGGGACTGGAATGTACAGACGAAGGTAGCAAATATCTGCTTTAACCAGCTGAATCAAAAACAAAATGTGGTTAAATAAAATTGCTGATACTTGTGGTATTGACGAGGTTAACAAACCAGCCAAATTTCTGGTTGTTCCATTTCATTTTTTTGGAAGTGGAATGATCCAACTTCTATGTGGAGGTATTTACTACATTTTGTTGACAGTGGATTTTTTTATGGTGAGCTGTGTTTGCTGATAGGGTTACACACTGCCAATGTTTGTAGTGCAATTTTATCATGAATAGCTCGTAATAGTTGTTTTTTGGATAAAATGTGTATATTTATGATGCAGAAGTTTTTTGTGCTAGGTTTATATAGCAGTTGCTATTGCAGGAGTTGCCATTAATTCTTCAGGAACATTCATAGCTTGTTATTAAAAGGTGCATTTCGTGATTCACTCACCTTCTGGTTTAAAACATTGATCACTAGATAATAGTCTTGAGAAAAGCTTATCTCAAAATTTGAGCTCGATCCCAATCTGCGGTTTTGTGTTATGAACATCAATCGTTTTCCCACGGTCCATATGCTACTGTGGCTGTATTTTTCTGTCCGTTACGGACAGAAATACTAAATTGGCAATTTCGTACAATATGCGACCGAATTTGCACGTAAGATTGGGCACACGTGGATTGCTAAGGCCACGGTTCCGGTGATTAAAATATCAACATTTTTTTAGGTAAGCGGGGGGCGAACGAGGCTGTGGATCCGAAATGCCCCTTTAAAGGGTGCAACGAGAGATTTCCAAATACAGGTACTGTAAATCCCTAAAAATGTAAAACTTCTGATTTTTTGCACTGGTGTAAACGCTTTCTATTAAAAATTCCCCATCTGAAATGATTAAGCTGAGAACTGTTTCTTTGGTACAATATTGTGAAATTCTGTATTTCGTATAGTCCAGCAAATACGAATTCTCAGCCTATGTTTTCTTTGAACTAAGCATATACAAATTCACCTTTTTTTTTCATTTTCAGTTATTTCTGTCGCCAAAGGGCTTCTATTGTTTGTCTAAGCTATATGAAATCACTAAATATTAAGAAAATATGGAATGCCCTTGAAATCTCTACGTTGTAATTTAGTAGTATGGGCTTAATGAATAAGAAAACTGCTGGCTAACAATCAGAGTACATCCTTGGACAAAATTTGTAACCAACCATGTACAACATAAAGAAAGGTGCAGTGCATATATACTTTTATCCAGTAGGAAAATTAAAACGGCACTATCATTGATTTTCTAAATTCAAAAATCTTAAAAATTAAAATAGATTTACAATTTTTTGGGTACAAACCCTATTATACTCCAGTTATATGAGTACATGGTTTTTTTTGGTTCATTAGGAAGGAATCCACATCAATGTTTTTTGTATGTCCATTTTTCTTTCCTGAGTCACTATTGTGCTTTATGCTTTTGAGTTGTAACTCAAATAAATAATTTTATTACCACCCTAAAATGCCTGCAAATTAATAAACATAGGTATGGCCATGCCCTTCTGCGCGGTCGATTCGTAATCCCTAACACCGGAGGAAAGCAAAACCAAGCGTAAATTCATAGTAATTTATTAAAATCATATAAACTATTTGTTTGTCCCAAATAAACTTGCACATTTTCTGAAAATGAAATAAAAATGTCCCTTCAATTTTAATTTTCCCATTCATGACCATAGATACACTCACTTCATCAAACAATGGAGCTAATAGTAGAGGCGTAATATGACACTGCCTATCAACCTTGAAACAATTCTAATAAAAGTACTCTTTATATCTTATTCTGGTAGGCCTATATATGAATAAATAACAAAAAATTTGTTCCCGCTTCCCTAGTTGCTGCTGCGTTGGTCAGATATTCAAGGTCAAAGGTCAACGACCTTTATACGTCCTAGGATGGTTATAACAATAATGCTCATCCAATTGGCCTAGAAGCAAACGAGGTGTCTATACCCCATGTTTTGGAGGCTTACAATGAAGTCATCCATTAATCTTTCAACATAGAAATCACTTTTATCAAACAATTTTCAACGTTTTTCAACATAAATCTAGCCAAATTCGTCCAGTCTGTCCAAGTATCAAATAAACCAAAAACATTTAACCATAATATTAATAAAATGAAAAAAGCCAAAATACTATTGTAAAAATTTGTCCGGCCTTCAAGTTGCTGCGTTGGTCAGATATCCAGGTCAAGGTCAATGACCTTTATAAGGCATGTGATGGTCATAACTGCTCAGCCCAATTGCCTAGAAGCAAAAAAGTGGTCCCTATACTATGTTTGGGGGTCAATAAAAACAATTAACATATTTGTTAGGCTTATACCAAATGCAGCCATCCATTGCTTTTCAGATAGAAATCCCTTAATCCGATTTTGACAAGTTTTTTTCTCAACGTAAATTAGCCAATTCGTCATCTGTACAATATTAAACACAATATTTGACCTTATAATAATGAAACAGCGACAATATTATTGTCAAATCTGTGAATACTGTTCTCTTTGGACAGATCCTCGAACTGTTTGAGTCCTGTGTGATTTAATAGGTGGTACTAGTGACAGACTAACCTTTTGCGTATAATATCCTATGGGGGGGGGGGGGGGTACTATATAAAACCCATTTAACCACTGCTAAATGAGCCAACTCCCGAAATAGTTGGGAATATGGCACGCACCAAATATCCCGGACCACATACAGCGGCGCTGTGATTCGCCCTTGCGCAAAATGTTTCTTAAAAAAAAAAACCCCACAAAAACAAACAAAAAACCCTTCCACGACCTTCTTGAGGTGGAGAAGACCAATGCGTGAGCGCCATAAGGTCGTGGGAAGGTAAGTATTAACTCAAGTGCATCGCCCCTCTTCACTCCTGAGAGGGAAATACACTGTACTTGTGCTAGCTTCCTTCCACAGCCTTACTTTTGTACGAATTCCCCTGCATGGCTTAATCGGTGTCGGAAGAAGGTCGCAGAAGGTACCAAGCGCCAAGCAACCGCCTGTCAAAGCCCACCCATAGTCGCCTACTGCTCCTGGGTCAATCTGCTGGGTCGATCAGCCAAATAGGATTGGACGGCGATACCCCTCTCCCGCTTGACTAACACATGCATCAATAGACTTGTTGGAAGGTGAGAAGTAGAAGAACTCCAACCGACATTGTCACAATGTCTGGGATGAAGGCCTCTTTATAGATGGCCAGTAGAAGCGGAGCTCGAACATCTTATGCCCTAACCACAATCCGTCAACCAATCATGTGTTTTTTTGTGTGCATTTCACTTCCGATGACTGAGGAAATCCAGGTTGCTCAATGTGTCCCTACTCACGGTTTCTCTGAGCTGTCTGCAATCCCAGTCTGCAACTATGGTTGAGACGTGGCAGAAACCCCGGTTTCGGGGTACAGAAAGAGTCTGATTCTTGGCCAAAAAGCCATGCCATTGGAAGAATAGATACCTCCTTGCTCCAAAGCAGTGGTGGGCCTCGTCTTAGACAAGGCATGTATATATCCGAACCCACTATGGCCACAAGCCACAGCCTCAAGCCACAGCCACTAGGAAGCTCCAGAAGACTATAAGCTTTTGGTTGGGTTTAACTGTTCCGACACCAAGAATGCAAGACACTGCAAATCCCCACCTCCGGACAAGGCTACGAACGGGGCCGATCCGTAACCATACCCTTCACCAGATTGGACAAGGGACTGAAAGACACTGTCATGCCATAACCGAGCCCGTTTACGGGTTCTGGCCTTGGCTGTATCGGTAAACAGAAACCTCGGACAGTCAGGACACTAAGGTAAAACCCACTCTGAAAGACTTCTTTAAGGAAATTGCCAACCTGTTCTACGGTCTCAGAATTGCATGGATCGAACTCCCTATCGGCACACGTTGCATGGTCATCCTAAATGCTCTAGTGAATTTTCCTGAAACATGAAGCAATTCATCCTGTTTCAATAAGTCCCACCTCGTGTAACAGTCTGCAGAAATGCACCAGACAGAATTCGGAGCATGGGTGTGCACTCTAGGACGAACGCGTCGGCTGGAGTACCTATTACCAGGTCCCCTCCTTTTGGAAGATTGATCTGTTCCTTACAAGCCGATCTAGCCGCCTGGGAAACCACAGCTGGCCGTGGACATAATGGGCTACACATGACGAGGCAGTCTCGAGCACAGAGCCACGCGAGGACTTATTGGATCATGGCAACCGGGAGAAGCTCTGATCAATCTAGGCTATCAATCCTGACCGTCCGCCTGCCTGGCGGCCCGTTTGACTGCCCAGTGACCAGGTTTCCAAGAGATGCCCCTAATAATGTCACAATCTGACGATTCATGACTGCGGCGAACAGATCCACGTGTTTGGGACCCCCCGGCCCACCGTCTAGAGATTGTGGCGGCAAACTGCAAAGTAGCTAGAGCTGCCACTCTACCAACGGCCCTCTGACTTTTGCTGTGTCCTGGGATTAGGGACCCTCGTGGGAGACTGTCCGCAAACGATTGTCTACTCCCGAAACACGGGAGACGATCAGCCCGATGTCCCAATCCTCGGAACCACACGAATAGCCGTAGAATCTCCCTGCATAGGTTGGGACTGATTACACCCCCTTCCTTGTATATGTCCCACCTTCATATTGTCCGCAGCGGACACATTAACCTTCCCTGCCCACGGGAAGTCATGCTGCAATGCCAAAAGACGGCGAACAACTCAAGGACATTTATGTGGTGATGAGCCAGGAGGCTGGTCAGTCGGCCTGCCCCCGAAGAAGTAGGGTGAGCCTCCCCCCCAACTTAAACGCATCCGTTCGTCAGAGTGTTTAAACATATCCATTGTCAGGGTGTTTGAAGGTCACAGGTTAGGGCTGAATGGACTCCCTTGCTCAGATTTGGCAAAGATCACTATTGAGTCTGAGGTAACCTTCGTCTTCTGGGGGTGGGTGTTTACCACTGCCAACCAGTTTTTTCTCCGGCCAGCAAACACATAATTTTGACACCTATGGCTGCATTTAATATTGGGACCATCATTTGTTTTCATTTACGCAAAATAATCTGTCACCCACCTTACCTTTGGTAGTTGAAGACAAGACTCAGTTTTTTGGAGGACGGGATGGGTGCCCCCTTATAATATTTTTCTTTTTCACTTCATTCAAAAATATATATGCTTTAAGCACTTAATACCTCCTGTTTATGTTACAAACTTGATTTTCCTTTCATAACCCCAAAAACCTTATAAAATCACACATTCCCTGTATTTTTTTCACTCCAATAGAAATTGGCTATTTTAGCAACAATCGGAGAAATCAGTTTCCATGATTATTCTTCATTAAAACATTACTTGACGTCAAATGGAGCGACTAATGGGAACCTTTTGATATCAATGGAAGAGATAGACTTATACCATCACACCGTATCAAAATCAAAAGGGTCAATGCTTTGTAAACTAGAAATCCAAGAAGGTCTTAACAACACCTTTACAATGGTTCAGCGGACGAAGTTTTAAAAGTACACTTTCATGCAGATAGTGCATCTATTTTGAAAAGTCAGGGTGGGTGCTTTGATCGTTTTTCCTATATGCTAATTGTGTTTTGTTGAACCCCAAAAACCTTGGTATAGCACCTCATTTGTGCTTTAGACCAATGGTTTAGGAGTTATGATCAGGATGTCTTATATAAAGTTCTTGACCTTGACCTTGAATATCGGACCCAGCAGCTTCCCCGAAGGCCCGGACAAATTTTTTCATATAATTCACATATAGCCATACAAGAATAATACAAAAAGTCCTTTTATTAGAATTTTTTCAAGTTGAATCGCAATATGGCCTCTACTATAAGATTATTCATTACCGCTCGGTATGCGGTGCATGCACCATGTTTTTATTGTCTCACGGGGGAAAAGACTCTGGTGTTAACCACCTATCCGATTTAGACGAAGTCCTTTTTTTAATGACGTAATCATAAAATACTTATCCTCATCCGCAATAAATCAATCTGGAGCTTCTTTCTTATATGCATGTTTCAATAAGTTTTGTCCATGTTTTTTCATCATTTCTCTGTCCGAAAAGGAAGAAGACAAACAAACCTCATGCCAGATGTTGTTGGGTCGCAGTTTGCCTAACAACTTTGTGCAGAATTACAATTTGTCACCTTAATTGCTTACGTCATTTGTATTCATTTAGCAACAAAGCGCTTTCCGAAGAAAACTTAGGGTCAACGACCTATATCCTAATGTAAACTGGTTTAGGTATTGGAAAGAGGACGGGTCATTTTGTTACTCAACCGAATCGTGGAGTGATAACACCTGGCTATAACAATGGCTCCTGCATACCGGGCCCATTGTAATATTTCTTTATTTAATGTGTTTGGCGAAGTCTATACCTATACATTGGTCACTGATATTATGAAGATAATTGATGTGACCTTTTCTTCATTTTTAGAAAATGTGCCAGTTTTATTGAGCAATAATTTACACCGGGTTTTGTCTTATATCCTTTGAAGGGACTACGGAATTTATTATGCAGCTTGTTATTTCATAATTTATCTACGCTACGCCCCATAGTCTATAAAAACAAACTACACAGATTAAACTGGATATTCAGTGTTTGAACACTTCATCCATATGGACACTTACTGCTCACCAACGAATGGTGCTTAAGTTATCAAGCATTGTCTTGTTCTTCTTCTTTCTTCTTCCTTCCTTTGGTCCAATTTTTCATTCAAAATACCTCACCGACTTACATTTACTTTTAAGATACTCCTGCCAATTTTAAATCAATTCTTACATTTTTTTGTGGATCACTGATAGTGCCTTAATCATCTGTTTGACATTTCCTTAGAATTATGATTGACATCTTTTACTTTGGCACTTTTGCACAAGTGGAATTCTTAGTGCACTTTTGTAGCTATAATTTTGCCTAAATAAAGTGGTAACTATAGGACTGTTACAACTCAAGTCTTGCTAACCAGCTTTGAGATTTCTCACCTATTGGACAGTAGTCCCAGCACACTTTTGTGGGCAGACCATAAGTAGTGTATTATTGAGTAAAATTGTAATACTTTTAATCAAATTATTCGAACACTTAACATGATTTGAAAATTGGCTGTTGAGTCAATTTTTTTTTCTGTTTTTCTTGATTGTTGGTTTCTTTTCCATTTAATTATCAAAAAGTGCAATGCTTGCAGTGGGTCTAACATGGGTGGGGGGGGGGGTCATTTGAAATGTTGATTAATTGTTCATTATGGAACATAAGCATTTTAATTACTGCTGAAATCACTTTTCTCTCTTCCATGTAAATAGCATTTGTAAATATCTTGAAATACAAAATCATCTAGCTCTCATTTTAACTTGTATTCATTATTGCAAAACAGTGATGACTTAATTGATTCATTTGTAGCTGTTAGGTTCATGCCTAGGCACAAGGTTTTGAAGTTCTATCTACTTAGACTATGTGAGTGATCTGGGGAAACGCCGATGTCACCTTGGTCCAGTTTCAAGTCGGCCTGCCTGTCTGTTGGTTTTAGAGTTTGTATGAGTCGGTCTGGTGCTGCCCAGCAAGCAGCAAGAACATTCCATTCACAGGTTGCGGTGCTTATTTCATATTGATTGAAGGGGTATCATTTGCTGCCCACTTGCTGTACCAGGTGGGCTCAAAGGAAGCAGACAAAGCGTAGGCAGGCAGTCTCAAACTGATCAATTGCGACAGGTTTCCCAGATTGCATAATATGCAATGTTTATATTTTGGGCGATTTAGTAGCATATTTTGCTCTACCATTGGAATCTCCATCTCTTCGTGGAAAATTATGTCATAAGTCTTCCCAGAGGAGTATGGATTATCAAATAGAATAGCCAATGCGCTAAATTGAAATTTCATCCATGTATGAAAGGATCCATTGAGTCAGGCTGGTAAAACATTCTGTAATTTTTAGGACTTACAAAGCAGGGAAGCCGCTATTATAGTGCTCCAGCTCATAGTTGGATAAGCATGGTTATGATAATAGTGGTTGATTTTGTGCCTTTTAGCACAAGCAGCTACTGCAAAAATTCTGCCAATAGTGTATAAGTAAACTTGGAAGGAAACAAAGAAACTTAAAAATAAAGCAAATTTAAAGGCGGACAAATTGCAAAAGTATATATTTATTTACAATTTTTTTTTTAAACGTTAATACGAAGTAGAGAAGTAAATTTTTACGAGATTGCTTGTAATATTTTGCCTGCCAGAAAACAACAAAGGCATCCTGAATGTCCACATGTGACATCATAAGATCCATCATCTATTTTAAATATGTTTTTGAAAGCTAAAGTTCTGACTTTGTTTGGAGTAATTCATACTTAGATATATGAAAAACATATTTTTCCTTCCAAACCATATTAGTTCAGATGACAGCTATTGTATTATTCCTTCCAAACACTTTAGGTCAGAAATTGCCATGTATTATTCATTTCAATTCTCTAAGGTCAGAGGATAGCCACGTATTATTCCTTCCAAACCCTTTTAGGTCAGAGATGGCCTATTATTCCTTCCAAACACTCTTAGGTCAGAGGATATCCATGTATTTTTCCTTCCAAACACTTGGGGTCAGAGGAAGCCAGGTATTATTCCTTAACAACCTATTAGGATCCAGAAATCACTCTTGGTCAAAGGATCACCAAATATATTATTTATGTCCAAAGAAATAGTAACTCATAACTGAGTATCTATGTTCAAGGCACTATCAGTGCTTCACCTGAAAGAGTCGTAAATATTTGAAATTTGCAGGAATAGCTTATATGTGAAGATAGTCTGTAGAATCTTCTCGTACGTTATTTTAACAACTTAAATTTGACAAAAAGGAAGAGAACAGCAGTGTCAAAAGATATAAATTTCCATTGCAATAATTTAGTGTCTGATTGAATTATTGTTGTAGTGATTGGTCTGTTAGGACAGTAATTACTAAAATATCCGCTTTGGACCTTACTAGGTTCTTTTGTGGTCTTCGTCCTTTTTGGGTATTTAGAATCCCATGCTTAAAAATCTGATTTTTGGTAATTGTTGTTTATTTTCTAATTTAGGCAATCAGTGATAATGCCTTTAATTGCCACAAAACAGCACAGGTTTGAACATTACAGGCCATGCATTGAGTTTGCTTGAAAGTCACCCATTTAAATACAACTGCTTCAAGAGTGTGGAGATAAAGATGAGATATAACTTCTACCAGTGTCAAGTGGTGTCTTAGAGTTCAAAATAGGCCATTTTAGTTGCGAGTATTTGGTGTACCTTTGGAAGAATCTTTTCTTGTCAGGGGTGTACTTAACCCATACCGAATAAAAAGAAATGGTTTTTAGACAAAAATTCCCTACCTTGCATTAATTAGTTATCTGCACAGAACATAGCAGGGATTTTTTTTCTGTTTATCATGTCATTTTAGGCACTGCAAAATATTGAAGTTCTAACTCTTGGGGTGGGGGAGGTGACAGTATACAAATTATACTGCCATTAGCGGCTCTGTTAAACTAGGGCCCGATGTGACATCACTATATCTATTTTGCTGACGGGCAGCAGCATGCCCCTCAGCAAAATAGTACTATTGATGTCACCAAGGGCCATAATGATGATTGATTTGGAACTGTCATATTATACATAAATATATTTATTTTTTATATCACTTTTATAAATATCATTGTTTTTTTTTAATTTTTCTTTTTTTATAAAATTAAAATATTAAACTCGCCCAGCCATAGCCTAGGCTACAACGTCTTCACATCTTGAGGCCTTTTCCTTTCTTCTTCCATAAATTTCATGTACACTTCTAGTTTAATCTTCACATTATTTTTTTTTTTTTAAAAGTCAAATTCCAAACCTTTCAAAACGCTAATGCAAATAATCATGACTCAAAGTGAGTCAATTCCACTAAATCTGACCTGGTTATCGAGCTGGTACTGTCAGTGACTGTCCTACGTGAACTGAAACTTGCCGGTAGCTTACACTCACACTGCCTCTTTGAAAAAAAATGAGAGCGAGGCTATACTTGAAAGGCCTTATTTGTAATGTCCCGCTAAGAAAAAGCACTGTTGATAAAATCTCCAATTCTTCGATTCACATCGCTTATAAAACGGGGCGTTTTACGGTTGTTATACTGTGGAAATCACTCGTCTCAAGTTGTTATGATTTACATTAAAATTTGTAACTTATTGCTTAACTCATTTTGTATTCAATTTACCAAACAGCGCTTTCACAAAGAAACTTTCAGGTCCACGACCTATATCATAATGTAAACTGGTTAGTTTATTGGAAAGATGACGGGTATTTTGTTACTCACCCGAATCGTGGAGGTGATAACACCTGGCTACAACAATGGCTCTGCATACCGGGCCCATTGTACTATCTTTAGTTAATGGTTGCTGAAGTCTATAAATACATATCCATTGGTCACTGATCTTATGAACTAGAAATTGATTGCATTTCATTCATTTTTAAGAAAAAAAATTTGGTTTGCAAGTTTTAATTTGGAGCAATAATCTTCCAAACCGGTTTGTCTTACTCCCTTTGAAGGACTCCGGAATTTATTATGGCAGCTTGTTATTTCATAATTTGATCTACGCCCCATAGTCTATCAAAACAAACAACCAACACAGATAAAACTGATATTCAGTGTTTGCCCGCTTATCCAATGACACATTACTGCATCACACAACTGAAATGTTGCTTAAGTTATCGCATTGCTGGTTTCTTCTAGAGTTTCTATCTTCTTCTTTCTTCTTCCTTTGGTCAATTTTTCATTTCAAAAATACCTCAACAGACTTACATTTCACTTTAATTACTCCTGCCAAATTTAAAATATCTTACATTTTGGTGTGGATTCACTGATAGTGCTTTAAAGCATCTGTTTGACAATTTCTTAGAAGATGATTGGACATCTTTAAATTGGACACTTTTGCACAAGTGGAATTCTTAGTGCACTTTTGTATCTGTAATTTCATAAATAAAAGTGGTAACTAGGTAGGACTTGTTACAACTCAAGTCATTGACTAACCAGGCTTTGAGATTTCCAATAACTAATGGACATGTAGGTCTCACACTTTTTTGGTGGGCAGACCAGACATTTGTTTATTGAGTACAAATTGTAACTCATTTTAAATCAGAAATTAATATAAACACCTTAACCTTATTTGGAAAATTGCCTGTTGAGCCATTTTTTTTTTTCTGTTTTTTTTTCTTGATTGTTGTTTCTTACCATTTTAATATCCCAAAAGTGCATGCTTCAGTGGTTCTAAACATGGTGGGTCATTTGAAATGTTTGATTAATTGTTCTTTATTGACATAAGCATTTTTCATTACTTCTGATCACTTTCTTTTCTTCCAGTGTAAATGCATTTGTAAATAATTTGAAATACAATCAATCAGCTCTCATTTAATTGTATTCATTATTGCAATAACATTGATGATCTTAATTGATTAACCTTGTAGCTGTTAATGTTCATGCTAGGCACAAGGTTTGAAGTAACTATCTACTTAGAATATGTGATGTGATCTGTGAAAAAACGTCTCGATGTCGCACACTTGGTTCAGTTTTTCAATCCGGCCTGCCTGTCTGTTGGTTTTCGAGTTTGTATGATCGTCCTGGTGGCGGCAGCAGCATCAATGGGAACATTCACATTACAAAGGTGGTTTTTTTTCATATGGATTGAAAGGTATACATTAATTTCTGGCCACGTTGCTGTACCATGTGGCTAAAGGAAATAGACAAAGCAGTAGGCGGCAGTCTCAAAACTGATCAATTGCGACAGGTTTCCCAGATTGTTCATAATATGCAGAATGTTGCTATTTTGTGCGATTTAGTAGCATTATTTTGCTCTACCATTGGAATCTACATCATCTTCGTGGAAAATAGCATCAAGTCTTCCACAGAGGAAGTAAGGATATCACATAGATATCCAATGGCTTCAATTGGAAATTTACAATCCATGTATAAAGATCCATTGAGTCGGCTTGTAAAAACTTCTGTATTAGGACTTACAAGAGGGAAGGCCGCTATTATAGTGCTCCAGCTCAGAGTGTATAGCATGGTTATGATAATATTGTTTTATTTTGTGCCTTTGAGCAACACGCGCTACTGCAAAATTCCCTGCAATAGTGTATAAGTAACTTTGGACGGAAACAAAGGAAACTTAAAAATAAAAGCAAATTTAAAGGCGGACAAATTGCAAAAGTATATATTTTATTTTACGCAATTTTTTTTAACGTTAATACAAGTAGAGAAGTAAAAATTTTACGAGATTGCTTGTAATATTTTGCCTGCCAGAAAACACAAAGGACTATCCTGAATGTCAACATTTGACATCATAGATCACATCATCTATTTAAATTGTTTTGAAAGCTAAAGTTTGAACTTTGTTTGGAGTAATTCAATACTTAGAGAATATGAAGAAAACAATATATTTTCCGTTCCCAAACATATTAGGGTCAGATGACATCTATGTATTATTCCTTCCAAACACTTTAGGTCAGAAAATTGCCATGTATTATTCCTTCCAAATCTCTACGGTCATAGGATATAGCCACGTATATCCGTCAAAACCCTTTTAGGTCAGAGAATGGCCCATATTATCCTTCCAAACACTCTTAGGTCAGAGGATACCATGTATTTTTCCTCCAAACACTTGTGGTGTCACGAGGATAGCCCATGTATTATTCCTTTAACCACTATTAGGTCAATCAATACCTCTTAGGTCCAAAGGAAAACAAATTATTATTTATTTCAAAGATAAGTAACTCATACTGAGTATCTATGTTAAAGGCACTACAGTGATTCACCCGAAAGAGTCGTAAATATTTGAAATTTGCAGGAATAGCTTAATATGTGAATATAAGTCTGTAGAATTCTCGTAGTTATTTTTAACAATTAAATTTGACAGAAAAGAAGAGACAGGCATTGTTCAAAGCATATAATTTCATATTGCATTAATTTATGTCTGAATTGAATTATTGTTGTAGTGAGTGGGTCCGTACGGACAGTCATTACTAAAATATCCGATTTTGACCTTACTAGTTTCCTTTTTGTCTCTCGTACTTGTTGGGTATGTTAGAATACCCATGCTTGGAAAAATCTGATTTTTGTAATTGTTTTTTATTTTCTAATTTAGCAAATCATTGATAATGCCTTTATTGAACAAACAGCACAGGTTGAACATAACAGTCCATGCATTGAGTTGCTTGAAAAGTCCACCTTTAATACTGCTCACGAGTGTGGAGATAAAGATGAGATATACTTCATACCATGTCCAAGTAGGGTTCTTAGAGTTTCCAAATAGTGCCATTTTAGTGCGATAGTTTGGTGTCCTTTTGGAAGAATTTTTTTTTCAGGGTGTATTACCCTAACCGAATAAAAGAAATTATTTATACAAAAAATTCCCTACACTTTCATTAATTAATTATTTGCTACAACCTATCAGGGAATTTTTTTTTCTGTTTATTCTGTTATCATGTCATTTTAAATGCCTGGCAAATATTGAAGTTCTAACTCTTGGGGTGGGGAGTGACTAGTATACAAATATATAATGCCATGAGAGGCTCTGCTTATGGGCCCGAGGTGACAACGTTAGTGCTATTTTGCTGACGGGCACAGCAAAGCCCCTCAGCAAATAGTACTATTGATGTCACCAGGGCCCATAGTTTTTAACCCCGAGCCTCGCAGTAGGCAGTATATATTTTGTTTTATATCTTTATTACTAAATTCATTGTTTTATTGATTGGTGAAGAATTTAATAAAATTAAAAAATATTAACTGCCCCATGCCATAGCCTAGGCTACACACGTCTTCATCTTTGATGCTCTTTCTATTTTCTTTCGTCCATAAATGTTCATGTAAACTTCAGTTTAATCTTCACATGATTTTTTTTAACAGTCACATTCCAAACAGTTCCAAACCAGCTAATGCAATAATCATGACTCAAAGTGAGTCAAATTCAACTAAACCGACCTGGGTTATCGACTGGTACTGTCAGTGACTGTCATACGTGAACTGAACATTGCGTTAAGCTTACACTCACCTGCCTCGTTGAAATCGCAAGAGCGAGGCTATATCTTGATCTGCTTATTTGTATTGTCGCTAAAGCACTGTTGATAAAATCTTCCAATTCGTCGCATCATCATACAGCTTATAAAACGCGACGTTTTACTGTTTTACTGTGCAATCACTCGTTCATCAAGTTGTTATGATTTCGTAGAGTTGACCTCGATGTCGATATGTCGTCTGCGAAATGTCAGTGATAAATACCTAGGGTTGAATCCTACACTATTACGATCGCATTAAATCGTTTTCTGATGTCTGCATATGTGAAATAGTCCTGTAGCGTGGTACATATCATGTCCCAACTATTCATGATTTAATAACTGCGACGTTGCTATGAGAAAAGAATAATATACGTCTTATAGGTACTAATTTATATCGGACGTGAAAGTATTTTTTTTTCGACACTCCTCAACGATATAGTGTATCTATTTTTACATGTGACCACTTTCAATCAACCAATCAATAACAAGAATATATTAATGAAGTATATAGTAGCTTATTTGATGGGAAGAGTCCTTGTATTTCAACAAAAACTTTATATATGCAGCTTTTTTCACACAGACCCAATCGCCATGCAAGTTGTTTTGGATTCTCGTGATGAACCTCTTTATATCTTGCATAGTTTTTTATCACTTTTAATTTCAATATCTATTAAGTGAAACAGGGCAGTTTGGTATCCCTAGGCTAAATATTGGAAGTGTGTTGAGTGATTTTTAAACAAAAGTTTTAAATGGTTGGTTCCTATTCAGAACATTTCAACAAGTGAACATTTCTGTTTGGTTTCTCTGCATTACAATTTAAATACTGCTTCAAGAGTGTGGAGATAAAGATGAGATATACTTCATACCAGTGTCAAGTGGTGTCTTAGAGTTCAAAATAGTGCCATTTAGTGCGATAGTGGGTACCTTTGGAAGAATTTTTCTGTCAGGGGTGTAATTAACCCATACGAATAAAAAGAAATGTATTTAGACAAAAAATTCCCTACACTTGCATGAATTAATTATTTGATACACATTCACGGATTTGTTTTCTGTTCTCATGTCCTTTATGCACTGCAAAATATGAAAGTTTAACGCTTGGGGTGGGGGAGGTGCCATAGTATGACAAGTATATACTGCCATGAGACTCTGGTAAAAACTATGGGCCCGAGGTGACATCAATAGTACTATTTTGCTGACGGGCACAGCATGCCCCTCAGCAAAATTAGTACTATTGGTGTCACCAAGGGCCCATAGTTTCATTTTAACCCGAGCCTCGAATTTAGGCGTATATATTGTTAAACTTTATTATAATTCATTGTTGATTGATTGGTTGAAGAAATTTAATAAAATTAAAATATTAAACTGCCCCATGCATGCCTAGGCTACACTTCTTCAGCTTGGGCTATTTCTTCGTCCATAAATTTCATGTAACATTCTAGTTAATCTAACATGATTTTTTTTTTTAAAAGTCAAATTCCCAAACAGTTCCGAAAAAGCTAGCAAATAATCATGACTCAAAGTGAGTAAATTCCAACTAAACCTGACCGGGTTATCGAGCTGGTACTGTCAGTGGGACTGTCATACGTGAATACATGCCGTAAGCTTACACTCACAATGCCTTGTTGAAAATCGCAAGGGCGAAGCTATACTTGATCTGCTTAAATTTGTATTGTCGCTAAAGCATGTGATTAAATCTTCAATTCGTCGCATCATCCCTACAGCGTAATAAAACGGGGCGTTTACGGTTTTACTGTGGGAGAATCACTCGTTCATCAAGTGGTATGATTCGTAGAGTGACCTCGGATGTCGATTGTCGTTGACGAAAATGTCAGGAGAAATACATAGGGTTGACACTACATATTACGATCGCATTAAATCGTTTCTGGATGTATGCCATATGGTGAAATAAAGTCTCGTAGCGGTACATATTAAATGTCACAACTATTCATGATTTATGAAACTGCGACGTTCGCTATGAGGGAAACGAATATATACGGCTTATAGGTACTATTTACGGACGTGAAATAGTTTTTTCGACACATCCCTCAATTATATAGTGTATCTATTTTTAACATGTGGGACACACTTTCAACCAATCAATAACAGAATATATTAATGAAGAAATAGGAGCATGATTTGATGGGAAGAGTACTTGTATTTCAACAAAAAACTTATATATGCAGCTTTTTTCACACAGACAAAATAGCCATGCAAGTTGTTTTGGATTCTCAGGTGATGAACACTCTTTATATCTTCATAGTTTTTTAATCACTTTTAATTTCAATATCTATTAAGTGAAAACAGGGCATGTTTGTATTCCCTAGGCTAAATATTGGAAGTGTGTTGAGTGATTTTTAAACAAAAGTTTTAAATGGGTTGGTTCCTATTCAGAATATTTCAACAAGTGAACATTTCTGTTGGTTTGCTGCATTACATTTAGACAATTTTTGAGATATTACATCTTATAATTTTGGCTTTAATACTTCATGAATAGTGGCAGGGCCATCAGACATTATAGGAAATGACTTAGGTGTCTGAAGGGAGAAAACAATTTTATAATTCAAATAAAGAAGTTTTCCATGTCACTTCAAATGACCTCAAAACATGTTCATGATGGCAGCAAAAAACTCAGACCTTCAGGGCAGCATTCCAAGGCACACCTTGCTTTACCATCTGCTTCTGCAAACTCAGAATTTAGGCATAATACAACGCATCGTCATCAGTTTCACAATTTAACAGCACAAATCATCCCGATTCTTTGTCTGACTTGTTATGGCAGGGAAACATGCTATCACAGGGAACCAGCAAATGTGGTTACTTTTGTCCAGTAATCATTCAACATCATTTGTTTAAAATCTTTCAAACCACATTCAAATGTATTTAAGCTTGACATGTAATAAAAATGTATTTTCTACATTTAGTATTAAAAGCTTATTGTTGTATGTTACAATGCAATGGTACAATATGCTTTCATGTCATGATAACAATCTTATGAGAAAAATATCCAAAATGAAAAAGTCATTTTTATCTCCCTGGCTTTTAAACCAGAGAGGATATTGTGATAGCAGGGGCGGATTTAGAGGGGGGCGCACCGCCGCATAGAGCGCAGGACGCACTGTATACCTATAAAAATGACTTTAACGCACAGGGTGCCCTGTGGATCTCTAAGAATGAGGGTACAGGGGGTCGGCGGCCGTGTTGATCTAGCTTTGTGGGCGCCCTGAAAATTTGGCGCCCCCTCTATTGAGAAATCCTGGATCTGCGCCTGCATAGTGTATTCCTTCAGTGTATATGGCATACATGTTGTATTGGTTTATGTTCCATTTTAGTTGGGGCGACTGTTTAGTGCTCTTATATGAAAGTCAGACTTAATCTCAACCAAACTTGGTAATAATAATCTTTGGGTAACTACTATTTATGGCTTGGAGGTACTATTTACGGCTTGGAGATACTATGGAGGTACGTAAATAGTACCTTGCACACACCTTCCTAAAAATAATGAAACTATTTCAAATCACGTGAGAGACGTTTAACCAATTAAAGGCTGTCTCAGAGATTTCCCGAGGAAGGCGCCCTCAATTTTCAAACAAATTGTATTTTTTGCATGTACATAATGCTTGTCCATATACTAATTACTGTGTGAAATGGCTAAGCTCATCTCGAAGTCCTTCATATAGAAAATCACAACTTTGTTATAAATTTCCGGATCCGGAATTTTTGTTATACACAGTATCCTATGGCACTGTTATACTGTAAAAGTGATAATTTTCGCGCGTGTAATTTTTCGTGTTTCTGTAATTTTTAACATTTTGCTTGTTTTTAAATTCGCTCTTTTCAGCTATCCTACATAGACCTACACACAAAATAAACATTTTCGCGAGTTTTTAATTTCGCGTTAGCTCAGAAGTGCGCGAAAAGCGCGAAAATTAATGTAGCGCGAAAATTTCCACTTTTACAGTACTGTGCATAATTTTGACTGCATGGAAACGAAAAATCTTTAGATCGTAGTTCTAAGTTGACTATTTTAAATAAATACACAAAAACATTATATTTCAAAAATCTCTGAATCAGCCTTTAACAAGCTGAAATTTATTAATGAAATATATAAAAGTAATTTTTAAAATATGCACATGTAAATGACAATTACTTTTAATAAGTGAATAATTATTGCTGTAATAAATTTAGCCATCTTTGAAGTTGAAACAAAGCATAAACAAAGCATACAATCCCTTATTATTTTAAGACATTTTATATTAAATCCTCCCCTTATCTGAAGACTTAATGGATATTTTGTGATGCATAGCTTCATTCCCCTGACTTGCCTAAAACTAGTTGAGATTTTTTATATCTAATGACCCATTAACCTATATGTGCCTAATTTTGCATGCACATTCAATCTTATTACAAGAAATCCCCAATTTGTTGTTCTCTTTCTGTAAATGGACAGAAATAACAACATATTGACCTGTGGAAACTGCAAACATTTGCTCATGATACCGAATTGCATCATCAAAATCAACTGAAATGTTGACAATATTTTTTTAAGGATGTCTGCTGAACACTGAACCATATACAAAACAAAAAAGTGCTAGAATTGCAGAATACATAAGTTCAACCAAAGATTTTTTTTCAGAAAACTATACTTTGTTCAGTGTTGATATTAAACAGAGTATAGTGAACTGTGGTTTCTGTATGGTTTTCAGCAGCAGCATCATTCAGTTTACTTTTGTAAACCATTGATAAAATCAAATTCTTGCAGTCCACAGTACGATGCACTATCAAACAGTTGTTTACTTTCATACTTTTAAAGACAGACATTTTAGATTTCACAACAGTGTAAATGGGTAAAAGATTAGAAGAAATTCTCATAGTAATTTATTTCTCTGTTTTTAAATTTGGGACATTGAAATGAGTGGTGTAACCATTAGCCATAGAGATCACACTAAGTACATTTAAATTCTAGAAGAAGGTACCACCTATATTTCTTTACCCATGATGCTTAAAACTTCACAGGATTCACACCATGGTCTTAATGATTTGTGAGAACTTGTTTCAGAATATATGTGACAACTGTTGATGTAAACAGTTAAGTCATTAATTATTTCTTTGCATGCCATATAGATAAGAAATAACATGTAATTTTTAATTGTATAACATGTTTTTACATGTTTTCATTTTAGTTTGTAATGTAAAAATACATTGTATATTGGAACAGAAATTTGACAGTATAAATAACATACAGTGTGTACATAGTTTTATTTGAAATTGCAAGATTTAACACCAGTAGCAATACAGTTGTGTTAGACGATTTGATGATGTGTATGATGTTTAAGGTTTGTTTTAGCATTTTTAAGTTTTATGTTAAGATTGGCAGAGTTCAAATTGCTTGAAGGTCTTAAGTAAGTTTGCAGTATTAATTTTACACAGAGCGTGTGGTAATAATGATGTTCTCACTCCCCATTTTGTGGTATTTATTGAGAAGTACCTTGCATTCAAATCAGAGAATAGTTGAAACATTTTACATGTATTGGTTTGTGTGATATTTGGATTAGCCTGGTTCTTAGTTAAGGTGGAGTTTTAAAAATCCAATTTTGAGCAAAAAAAGACATTAAAAAACACAAAAACATTAAAAACAAGTGTGTGTGTGATTGTATTGTCTATATTGCCGTGTTGTCATTTACTTGGGCTACTAAGATAAATCAATGTCCTAAACAGCAGAACAAATGATTTTAAGTGGTTTCATACATTCGTTTCAGTGATCTTTGATCACTTTGATTTTAAGAAAACTTAAAGCAGCAGCTGATGGTTTAAATAAACTACAAACAACAATACACGTTTAGAAGGCTGAATAGGGCCACACATTTTGTGCCCCAAGGTACTGCTAAAGCCTATCAACAACCCTGACCTGAAGAGTGAGGGGTGATAGGCCCATAGCCAGTACCAAGGAAAAATATTGTGCCCTATTTTCATAATATAAACCATGTAATATTTGTTTTATACCTCATAGTCTGATCTATTTCCCAAGGAAATATTCTGATTCATTTCCCTAGGGAAATACCACATGTAATCGGAATCAGGAAATAGCATGATTTTGTTCAATGACTATTCTATGTGTAATAAAATGTTCCCACATGATGTAGGACATCAATATTCCTAAGCACATGTTTTGTGTGGACCACTCATGAAAACAATCATTTTGAAAGTCTTTATTTTGAAAATGAGAAGGTTAAGGTATGAAATTATTTTGCACAGGAGGTATAAGAGAAAGATGAAAAATGTAATTTTTCACACTGGAGGTAGCTGACAGATAGTTGACATTATGGCTTTCTTGTTTAAAATGCTAGACAGAATTTAAATTTTAAAAAAAATGGTGAAGAACCTTCCACACATCCAATTTGTACTGGTACTAAAATTCATAATTGATAATTGCAATTCTGATTTGTAACAAAAAATCTACCAGGTATTAATAACCTGCATAGTAACGCGATCCAATCCAATGGTATTATTCCTAAAATACGCGTGTGACGTCACAGGTCATTGTGAGAGCACAATGACTTCTCACAATGACTCCTGCGTGTGACATAGTTGGTTAATTATGGTTAATTAAATTGATTGGAGCCCTGAAGATGGATACACATTGGCGAAAACATTGATTTCCAAAATCAGAACAAAATAACAAGCAAAGGTTTGAAGCCAATACAAAACACTATGCAACACTGTTTGAAATCCATGACAGGACAGTATTCACAGGCTATGGGACAGGGTCATCATGTCATCACCGTGTCCATGTATGTTGACTGTGTGCAGACCAGACCGAGTGTGTAGTCCTAGGGGCTTCGTTGGGATAACTGCGAAAAGCTGAGGTGCAACACTGAAAATAGCTTACTGTACAATTCATGGTGTATTTGTATAATCTCAGTTCAAAAACAAAAAATTCCAGCCGCAAATTCAAGAAACACAAAGGACTCCCTGTCAGCTGTCAATGTCATTGTCAGGGAATGACAAAGCCACGTGGGTAAATTGTGATGAGTGATGATCATAACTTCATACTGAGCACAAAATCTGCATCTTATTTCACCAATCCAGAACCGTAAGATTCCCCAGGGTAACTATTGCCAATTGTATTTTAATTACATCCATAGCCAAAAAGTGTATAAATTCCAGCTCTGAAAGCAGCAAACATGGCGAAACATATTCCTTCACACACTTTCAGTTTTGACACTCGAAATGGCCCTGAACATGGATTACAAAAAGTTTTAATTGCACTGGTCAAAACTTGTTGCTGGGATGATGACATTGTTTACTGGAATTCCCTGGGCTCTCCGGAGACTTTACTATTTTTTTTGAGGGGAGACTCCTATCAAAATAAAAATTAAATAAATTGGAGTTTGAGAGATTTATTTGGTTAGATATGAAACTACGGTTATTAACTTTGCACCATCTTTTTTTGGTCATTGTGTGAAATCTTTGGTGTTGGTTTTAGACCTCGGTATTTTTCCTCGGGAGCTGGCAGGAGCTGACACTCCTTCAGAAAAATACCTCGGCCCAAAACCAACACCAAAGATTTCACACAATGCAATGACCTAAAAAAAAAGATAGTGTGCGGTTATTGTCTAAATAATAACCTGTATGTATGTAAACCTCCTATGTGAAAGAATTGTTTTTACCTTGTTCATTCTCAAAATAGATTAAATTCCAAAATACCTCAATTTTAAAAAAATGCTATGAAAATGAATATTTTCATGAGAGAATCTATACAAAAACATGATGAAATGCTTTCTTAAATTTAGATGATCACAGTGCACTAAAAACCAATGTGTTGAAATCCCCTTAAAGAAATGTAGCATTTTATGAGTCATTGTTGATGGTTGGAGTATGCCAGTATTGTGAAGTTTGTATTAAGTGTCATTTTGCTACCTGTTTTTGTACCAACATTAGTTGTTTTCATATAGGTGTGTATATTTTGGTTGTGATTCATATACTTTTAATGTATTAATATACTCAACTGTATATGTGTATGTTTCATGTGCCTTTTATGCCCAACATCCCCTGATAATGTGTATTACATATTTTTGTAACCTTGAATGTGTCAAGTAATTGGCTTCATGTATCAGTTTTTTTAAGGAAACAAACCAAAAGATCAATGAAATATTATAGATGTAAGTAGTTTTGTTAGAAAACTGTTCCCTCCCTCCCTCCCTCCACCCACCCACCCACCCACCCACACCCATCCCACCCTATGCTTCTAACTAACCCTGGAAATGTGATAAAATAACAAAATATTAACATTATTACATAACATAATATGAGTAATAATGCAATAGTATCTCTTCACCCTAAACAAAATGTAGTTCCATTCATAGGGCTTTGGTGATCTTTTGGCCGCTTCCCTAAGAATGTTATTTGCAATACTTTTATAATTTATACATATTGTAGGACAATCATAAAGTTCAAACTTCATTCTGTGCTTACCAACTGATTTCTATGTAACATTTCTGCATAACTTATAGTTGCTACCATATTTCATTGGCCATGTGATGTACACACATCTGCTATTATGGAAAGTAGTGCAAGTCAAAATTTCAAGAAGATGCTCTGATTTGGTAAAAAAAACAAGCAATTAGTTTGTATAGCTCTACAGAAGGGAAGCTGCTCCATTTCTATGCTTTTTACCATGCTAGTGGATAAAATAGGCAAAGGTCAATAGACTTAGAATCACAAGGATGAAACTCATGAAATTCATGAACATAATCATGTATTTCATGGCTGATTCCTATTACGCGAGCTATATCCCTAGGGAAATAGCATAAATGTTCCTACAACCTCCTCCCCAGAGTCACAGTGAGTGTATAAAAACAAATACTACATGGTTTAATCGGGCATAGGGCACACTATTTTCCCTTGGTACTAGGCCGCGGGCCTATTACTCACCTTGGGTTCGGGGTGATGGGTAATAGGCCCATAGCCAGTACCTCGGGAAAATAGTGTGCCCTATGTCCCTTTAACCATGTCGTATTTGTAGAGTGTCCATTGACTGAAGTTACTCGATATCTTTGACGTGAATATTCAAACAATTGAAAAACGTATTATTTTAACCCCTTAGAATTGGATAGATGATGTGAAATCACTGTTTACAAAAACACAATAGCACCGGGTCTAGATATACTGATGTGATCGAGGTGCTGCAAAAGGCATCACATACATTACAGCACTATTCAATGTTATTTTATACTGATTTGAGACGCAAATTTCAAAAGCATAAGCACTACAAGTGTGCATGCATACCGCCATGCAATGCTTTGTTATCTTATTTTACAAAAACAGAACAACTTTTAACACATTACAAAAGGAAATGGTACTTTTTTACATTTTGACCATATAAATCCATAGACGAGGTCCATAGCTATACAAACTACAGAGTTTTCTAACTGGTTAAACGTTTGTGACCCAATCGTGGTTCATTTTTCTTACGATTTTTTGTTCTCATAATGAAAGCATATCATCAAAAAGCATATGATTAACAATTATTTTGAGTTAAATTCACAGCCGCCATTTTGATTAGAGCAAATATGTGTACTAAATGGGCCCTAGGACATTGTGTGTTAATTACTGGTCACCACATCCATGAGAGGGTATTAGCCTTTGGTGCTAGAGGACTCAGGTTTCAATTCAGGGCAGGACCACGTGCAGGGATTTAATCGGGACGAAATTCTGGCTGAAGTTTGTACAAGAGCTATTTGATTAAAACTGGAGTCGCTCTCCATGGGTCAGTTGGGTGTGGCAAATGAACCATGATACTAACCGTGTTGTCCCTCGAGGGGACATTATGCTGTCCAGTCCAGGTACAGAGAGTCCACACCTGTTATGAATATCCATTCCTGCTGTGGGCCAAAAATCCTTCCCCCTGTAAATGGACCCCAATGGAAATAAACTTTCCTGTAGGGGCATTCTTGGGTTCTCCATGACATTGTCCAAATAATCCAAATCAAAGAAACCCACATTTGGAGGTGGTTTTTGTCCATAACATCAAAAGGAAAACATTTCCTTTTCTAGGCCTTAAATTCAATGGGTACTGAGAAAAAATATGAACTATCTCAATCTTTGATGGAACAAGTTTGTGATCTGTTCAATTTACCTTTACCGATCAAAGAACCAATTTAATTCCCGCCTTGTGTAAACTGAAATCTCCGATCCTGAATCTGGAGGTCAAGACAAAGTGGTGAAATCAGGTTCTCATCATTGATGGGCCCAGTAGAATCCATTGATAGCTGTCGTCAAAAATTCTATTTTGTATTCATCATAACTTTATTTCATAAAAAAGCAATATTCCATAAACCCTGGACATGGATTGGGAAATCCCAAACACAGGCATGTCTATCGAAATGCACAAACATTACAATAATGACTATATTTTGCAAGAGCTAAAACAATTATTCCCATGAAATCCTGGACTATGCAAGGGAAGACTGTCCCAGCACGTAATATGGCAATTTCTTCCCAAACATGGTTTCTGATTCCATTCTAGAAGGAGAGTAAGCTGGCCAAGATCCTTTTCACGGTCTTCACTGCTCTGCAGCTATAGTCGGGACAGAAATCCTTTGACGAGCGCGTACTTCATGGTTTCTTTGCGGATTGACTTTACTGCCGAAAAAATGCACTTGCCGTTCTGATTGGTCACCAAATCCGATCTGCTGATGTTGGTCCCACTAGACCACGCATCATAACTCGCTGATATAAGCGCCACCCCCTTTACAACCCGGTGGTACACGCTCTCCAAAGGGTTTCTTTCCCCGAGTATATCAGTATCATTCACTCCGTGCTGCTCTGCTTCTTCACTACGACCTGTTAATGTGGTCAGAACAAGTGAATTCTTGTTAGCAGGGTAAATACATCCAAAATTGTAATTTTGGTTTAATCAAATTGTAATTCTGTTACAATCAGTCTAAATACTTGGAATCAGTTGGAAATTTAGAAAGTGCAATTGACCAATTTGGTGATTTTGCATTGGAAAGTCTGACTTTAAGTAAAATGTTAAATGTTTTTATTTTTTTTATGTTTTTGAAAATTTATAGAAAAAAATGAATATCTCTTAGAGCTGTTAGGCAAATACTATTTTGTTTTATATCTGAAGCCATATTGGGTAATTTCATTATTCCATCCACATTTGCCACCACATATTTTCAATCTGTAAAATATTCTCTTTTTCCTCATGTCAGATATAAGTGAGATTGAATGTGGATTTAGTATTAGCCAGAGAATGCTAGAGATGAACCTGCCTGCTTCTTATAGTTTGCATATTGTGCTTTCTACTAATACTAGTTATCATAGAAAAGTTAACACAAAATATGGTTTTTGCATGCAGCATTGGTTAATGTTATTCCATGTTAGCTTCTTTATATTTTTATTGTTTTTTTAAAAGTTTTAATATGTTTTGGGACTCAAGCTAAAGCATATTAGTTGATCTGTTTAATAAGTTTTTGTTTTTAAAATGTTCTATTGTCACTGCCAGTCTTATTAAATGCAAAAAATTAATAAATAGAATTTCTTAAAATGAAAAAAATACAACCACACTTTTCCAGTATTAACTATGTGCAAGTCATAGAAAAGTTTAATAATTTACCAAAGATATTCTAAACCTCAACAGAGATTTAAACGTCAAAAATTTTTTGTTTTCATTCCATGGTTTTTGCACCTTGAGTGTCAGATCTTTTTAAGTGGATTATGGCAATAATGATTTCTTTATTCTGGAATATTCTTTTTTTCCTTCTTCTTTGCCCCTTCTTCCCTTCTGCCTTATTTTATTACTTAAATGTACCTTTAAGCGAATTTCACCTTTGTCATTATAGAAGTGAGTTCGTTCCGAAATTCTGTTTTTTCCCTAACGGCAAACCATTGTTTATGGTTTTGATGGTAATGATAGCACTTTATTCCTGCCATTAATAACAAAGGATATGAATCTTTATGTCATTTTTGGTATTTTGTACAATGGCTGTCTGTAACAGTATTTTACTGTAGCAAGGCCCTTGTGCCTTGTAGCTCGCATGCTAATTGAAATTATTGCCCTTGCTGATCTGATATTAATTGTATTATGATTTCTGAACTTGTAAATGTTTTATTTGTTGTCAACTGTTGTATTTCCTTTGCAAAAGTATCAGTGAATTGGATATTTTTGTTTGTTGTAATTTTTGGTGGTTCTTTTGCATAGAAAACCATCTTATTCTTGCTGTAGTGCTACCTTTCCTCAATGAATTTCAGTTTGAAGCATAATTATTGAGTTCCCCGTAATTTCTAACCTTGGCCCATTCTATTTAAAATTTTTTATCCCTCTGTATAAGATTTTATGTTAGGTAAAGTGTTCCCAAATGGAGTATGGCTATAGCCAATTACATAACCATGATAATTCTTTAAAATGCACCTCTATCTGCGGAAGACTCTGGTTAATTGTTCCCAGAGGGAGTGTAGATATTTCGAAATGGAATAAGCTCATAGATCACTACATTTAAATACAGATTGGAGATTTAGTAACCCCCCACCCCCCCCCAAAAAAAAAAAACAACCCCCCTCAGAGGTAATTTGGTATTTCGATGGAATAGTCCCATTTATGTGTTGCTAGTCCTTGTAACATTTAAATTTGTAGGGAAGCAGTCAAGATGAGGTTTGATTGACAAAATTGACTGCAGTAAATTAAGTGTGTATTTGAAAATTTCCACTTTACCAATTGACCAATCCCAGTACCTTTGGATGCTTAACCTTAGAAGGCACAGGTCTGGGGAAGGATTACTTTGTATTTGCAAATACACAAAATCTCCAATAATAATGCCACAGTAAGTCACGGGGAAAGGTTCTGAGGCCCACCAATGTTTAACGATACACAATGCTATATAATCTGTCACATTGTATTCCATTTAAAATGTTTACAACATGTTTTCACATCCCTGCATTGTTCATTAATTTTAGTACAATTTATTTTCTTGCTCAATATTTTCTTGTAAACACAGTGAAAAGGTGGGTGGGCTGGAGCCCTTTGGGACCCCATTTTGAAAGCACTTCATACAAATAACAAATGTGGTAATGAGAAGAATATTCTATCATTAAACAACTTCAGAACTGTCAATCTTTGTAAGAAATGATTATATAATTCTTTTTTACCGTGTGATAAGGTTGATTTAAATGTTTCAATCCACTACATAAAGATCTACTGATGGCAGTATTACATGCTTTCTATTGTGCACTACAGACCTTATTAATCAGTACCACCACCCCCCGCCCGCTGACGCTCCGATTTTGGACGCTGGCACCAATTTTTTTTCTATTTTTTATTTTTTTTTTTTAATCACAACGCCACCAAAAAGCAGGCTAAAAAAGGGGGGAAACAAATTGGAACAAAAAGATGGAGCACTATTGAACTCTTCATACCTGTTTTAAAAAGTATCCTTCATTTTTGTTGAGTAGATTTCTTCAACCCTTCCTTGCATATATATCTACTTATTTTCCACAACGCAATAATCATGGTGGCCTCTTCGACATGGGGGCAACGTTGAAAAAAAACAATAATCAAAATAAGGCCTCCCCACCAACTTTTTCAAAATCCGGACGATCAACAGGTTTATTTCTCTTTAGTTTGGCCTATAGTGCTATTACACAGAGTGCAGCATAAAACTCATGCAATAACATGATTGGATATCTTTTAAAAATCCATCAATTTCATTATTTGGTTCAGTTTATCTAAAGATTGATATCCTCATATTACCCACCACCGATTGACAGGGGGTAGGACATGACCCTGCGCAATTTGGGCATTGGGGATTTCCAAATGGAATTTTAAGGAACTGCTACACATTTTCTCATGGCCATCTCTGTCTCATTTACCATTACACAATCCCTTAATTCAGTACATCTCCGTAATATCAATGATAATTTTGGAATAAAATTATTACTTCAAAAATCTCAAGGGTTCGTGGAATTAAACCCCGCTGCAATAATGTAATTTCCAATACCAGTCCTTTAGATTAAATATTCGTGGACCAGCTTAGCCTTTAGTGAAGTATGTGTGTAAACCGTTTGATATTCGTAATAGCGACCTTCTACCGCCAATTCTTTGAAAATACTAGCACTCGGGTTTTGCCTTATGTTGATGTTGTTTTTATTCGCAGTTGCTGTATTGGTTGGCTGTTGTTTTGGCATTCGCTACCCCTGCCCAATTTTTGTTAGACCTGAATGAGTTTAGTTTGATTTACTTAAAATTAATTTAGGAGAATGCACATAAATATCATTGTACATTGTTTACATTTAGTTCTTTAGAAGCCCATTTTGTCTCTATTCTTCTTTCCTTCTTTGTACGTTCATGACCTGTATTTGCTGATTAAATAATACCCGTGTGCTGCCTGTTAAATTGTATTTAAATATGTATATTTTCAAATAAAAAATGTCTTTTGTCTCATATGTGAAAGGGGGGATGAGGAGAGAAAAATGAAGAAGGTTGCAATGTTGATATGGGTGTGGTTGGACCAAACCAGAAAGTCTGAATGTCAGAGGATATTGGGTTGTAGGAGTAATTGATGTCGTTATCATTTTTTAGGTTGACTTGCCTTCCAGGCTTGCCTGTCAACCCATGGCTAGTGACATCCTTCATTGTGTGGTTTGGCATGCTTGTTGAAAGCATGGATACTTTTTTCACACAATTGCTATTGTAGTGTTAGTCAATACCTACTTGATTTCCAAATTTGCAAATAGCAATGTCTGATCATTCTAGTCAACATTTGCAATGTGGGACTGTGTGTGGAATTTTTTTCATGAAACTTCTGTTTATGCATTGGTTACACCAATTCTTTATAGTGTTTCCTCCCGATTTTGGATCCATAGTCTATGAGCCAATTCTGAACTTGCCGTAAATAATTTGAGTTTGTTGCACCCACCCTGGTGATTAATTTTTTCCAATATATTTACCATTGAGGGGGTATCCCCCGCTAGGAATTAGGACTAGATTTCGATGATAGTAGCTCTCCTCCAGAATCTTGGGTAAGGACTGGTTGTAAGGGCAACATGTTTTATAACTCTGGAGCCAAGCTAGACACCCTGGGCCGCATTGCATCAGGAACTCTGCTGGAATGTTACAGGGCCCTGGGCCTTTCCCACTCTTTAGTTGGCATTATAGCAAGGCCCAGCGTCTACAATACAAGGGCAAAAAGAAAAGTGGTCTCTCCCCTAAATGAATGCTAAATAGCCTGGTCTGGATTTTGTCATGGATGAAATTCTACTTAAAATTGGGTATTTGGTTTTATTTTTCCTCAATTTTATTAAACACATTGAGGCGTTTCAACCAAAATGCTAAATAGCATAGGTAGCCAGACAAGTACCCTTATTTTTTCTCATTGTTCTTTCGATATACCATGTTCCAAGTAATTGAAGTTTCCTGAAAACTTTTGACAATTATAGTTTTCTCCTGTGGGACGAGCTTAAAGAAATTTTTTTAATTCATTACCCATTTACATGGTTAGAAACAAAGTTTGCTTGTTTTCAAATCACAAATATACCATGCTAAAAAACATTGTGCTTCACAGTTTGTAGATCCCAGTCAGAAACAGTGTTTGCCATAATCATTACCTAACCCACAAATGTTATTAAGAAAAATAAATGCTTTTTTTTTTTTTTTTTTTTTTTTTTTTTTTAAAAAATTATAAAGAAAATCACCACCATCACGACCCAAATCAGAGTTTGGGTGCTTTATTAAATCCATAAGAACCCCACTAAGTTAAAATGAATTCAATCTCTGGAACATTAAATTGACTCTTGTTTTACTTACTAACTATAACAGTGAAGTAACATGTCCTTAAGTGAAAACCAGAAACCTGACATATGATACTATATTTGAATGGGTTTGTACAAGCAACAATTCTTATTAAGCCGTATACCGGGCCTTAGTAAATCAAAATTGCATTATTTCTAGTATTTTTCCTTAAGCAGGTTTTCTGAGTAGCAAGGGTCTGGCATAAAATGTTAGAAGTACCACTTCATGAGCTGGACAAGATCCATGTTTATTTTTTCCTTATGTTGCCATTGTGGAGTAAACATTGTTGAATGCTATTATATTCTACTTGTAGTCAGTGTGGGTACTCTGTGTACAAAGGCGGTGAGTGACCTCTGGCCGACAATTCTAATGTTATGTGTAACATTGCTGTTGAAACTCTAGTGTGCGTATAAAGAATCACTACTCCTACACTATCAGCAAGTTGCAATTAGTAGAAAGCTTTCCCTCACAAATTTTGAAATCCTGTTCAGTCCTTTTACAACCTGTCGTTGCCCTTAAACGAAGAACAATGGCTCGCCTGCATAAAGAACCTGACAACATACAAAGGCTGTAGCAATTTTGGTGTGACACCAGCCTGATGTGTATTACATTGAGGAGAGGCCCAACAATTTACTCTTTCAGGTATCATGGCATTGAGGCAACAAAGTCAATTGAATTTTTCACCTAAAATCAATCAAAATTTTGCACCAAACCTGTATTTTAACAATATTTGAAAGGCATAGCTAAAAATTGCTTGAGCAAGTCCAAACATGTGTAGTCTTAGTGTTTGTTGGTGGGCTGGACCAGTGTAGCTGTTTTCATTTGGAATGAAAAAGGGGATGAAATCTAATACAAAGCTTTTCATGAACTCAGCACATTGTTGGTTGCCTCAATTTATGACTGTTTTGATTCTTGCCTTGTAACCAGCAAATTGATCAAACCCTCCCAGCCTCTTCACAAATCCATGACCCCTTTTAACCATCGCCCAATCCTTTTGTGAGCTGAATACAGATGCTGTCACTATGTAAATGTGCGCTTTCTAATAATAAGTTACAGTTTATAAGACAACGTTGGCAATCTTTGACTTACGTTTGGTGGACATAATGGGTGGAAACTTAAAAGGGCAGATATCCTACTTAAATACCATTTTCTAATGTGAAATTTTTGTAGAAACTTAATCTGAATAAAAATGCATAATTATTAAACTTAAAATTTTCCCATCGCCCTTGTACGGGCATATTTCTGCCCGAAGTCCTCAAATTTGGCAAAAATCGGCTGCAAAAAAAATAGTTCCTTCAAAAACTGGACTCTCAAGGGCTAAACAAATAGTAAACTTTGCTCTAGAGGGAGTCTTGGCTAGTAACAAGTTTTATATTGTTTTAGCCTGAAGAGTCCCAGTTGTTGATGACTTAATGTTTTTTTTAAGGCCTTTATTTTTTTACACCCCCTAAAGGTTAGGGTAGAGGTTAATATTTACTACTTTATTATTTTTTTTCAGTAGATTCCAACTTAGTCCAGTTTTAAATATCACGATTTAGCTATGAAATACTCACAAAAAGACACATAAGCATCACCATTTGGCCATGTGATCAAAGGAAAAATTGTTCATTTTTGCTTACATACTTCGCAGAAGTAAAACATTTTTTTCCCTATAAATATATAATTTTATAATCACCATTTATTTGGTCTGGCAATTGTCAAGGTTGCACAGTTCTGAAAATGAATAAAATGCAATCTCACTTTTCTTTTCTGAATCTCATATGATCAAGGGACATACACTATTGTTCCTTGACGACATAAACATAAAGCAAATAATGACATTATTGACAAGTAAAATCCAGCTGCTATTCAGCGGACAAAGCACTCCAAGTTCCCCTTTGTTTTATTGTGGAACTGCAGAGCCTTTGTTACTGTCCCGCATTTTGAAATGGATGTCAGGGCGTTTTATAGACTTGTTTCCCTATCCTGCCCAATTTTGGTAGACGTTTCACATAGCAGGTCGCAAGTCGCAAATGAGGTATTGCCTTTTGATTCCGTCACGCTCGTATGATGTTTGGTGCATTAGCGCAGACGAATCAATGGCAGCCCTTTGTATATTTGGAACTTCCATATGAAACGTCTACCCAGTTTGGATGGAGCTGGCCTCGTTCGGCGATAAAAATAGACACTTTGAGGTTCTCTACTGTGAGTTCAATAATTTTGACTTATATTTCATCATTTATAGGAAAAAAGAACCTATTGTGAACAAAACTTACGGTGGATATGTTGCTTGTAAGCTGTGACCTACATTTTTGTGCAGAACCAGATTCCATCACTTATTGCAGACCTCCTTCTAGTCAATTTACCACCAGATATTTAGAAAAATACAAAAGCAAGTGGGGGGTCTAACAACACGGGTAATTGAATAGAAATGTGGTTACGCGACAATTTACTGTAAGTTAATTTTTTTTCGTCTCAAAAGATGTTAGGTCAACAGTCCCTCCAACACTTTCTTTCCTATTTTTGGTTCCTCTTTGTTTCCTTTTCGGAAAAATGATGAAATATATGGTCAAAGTTAATTGAACGCACAGTAGAAGCCTAAGATTTATTTATTTGTGAAAGAGGATGAGCATGATTGCGCTTTGCGTCATGAAAAAAAATAGCTCGATCTTAATCTGGTGATGAGCACCTGAAATCCTTTTTTATCTTGAAGTACAGAGCCATTGTCATTACCCATACAGTTGAACAGTAATTTGTAGTGCTTTATCCTCTGCATACCGAGCGGATTTACTGGAATCAACAGTGCTATTATTTGCTCGAGTCAATGCTGCATGATGTACATCTACTGGTCACTGATATTTAGCAAAAGAAATTGTGATGACATTTTATTCATTTTCAGTCAAATGTGCAACTTTTGCACTTGACATATCCCAGAGTATTGAAAGGTATAATTAGACAATATTAACTGAGCAGAAATCAGTTGCTTCGCCGATATGCGTAACCAATGTCCTTATGCAAGCATCTTTCTCTCTTTGATCCCATGGAGTACATAGCTCATACCAGTGAGGAGTTATGGCTTTTTCAATCACAAAGTTGGGTGAAAATTGCATTTTTTCCCAAATCAATTGTCACCCTGACCGCCGATTTTCTAACCCTGTTACAAAAATAAAGAAATAGATTGATCCCATTTAATGATTTGAATATTACAAATGTAGCCCTGTCACATGATTAGCATAAAGAATTAGTTACTACAAGGTAGTTTTCATGTTCATACACTCACAGGAAATTAGCAAATCAACATTTTTGTCACCCGAAAATGGCCATTTTTGGCTAAAATTGGCCAAAAAACTGAATTTTTCTCAAAATCGGTGAAAAATATGGGGTTTTAAGTGCCAAAATCTGAAAATATATGACATTTTACCCTTAGAAACATTTAAGTAATCAAGAATTTTGACTGTTTTCACCCCTAAATATTTTTTTTCACACCCGTGTCCGCTAAACGTAAGTCAAAGCTTGAACGCTGTCATAAGTACTAGCAATCATGAGTGGCCAAGAGTCGTCCTAGACTACTGAAGATTATTTTCACATCCAATTTTTTGTTTCAATTTTCAATCTTGTTGGAAATAGCAAGAGTTGCTATCTATGTGGAATCACAAAAAAGTATAAATGAAATCTATTACTTGAATTCAAATCTGAAATAAGTGTAACTAAAGTCTAGTACATGAATTCAAATACAGCCTGTCTCAAAAAAAATGGTACAATCAGAAAAAAAATTGGTTAAATATGAAATTTCATAATAAGTCACTCTTACTTGGTATAATATTAAAGAACAAAGACCAGGCTTTCCAATGATGTTTGTTTTATCTTATTTGCTTTTGTCAATCCAGAGATATAATCAATTTAGTGCGATATACCAAAATCAATTTTGTGCCACTTTTATGCATGGGCAGAGTTGCTTCGCCCAGTTATGCCATGCTGTTTGGAAGCTCACAAAAGATTGCAACTTGACAAGAGAAACAAAACACATATTAAAGTAAACAAACGAAGTCTAGTTTTATCGACACACGTTTAATAATCAACATAATCAGTTCAATGATAACTATCTTCTTTTCATAAATAATAAGGCAATACAAATATCATTGCACAGCAATGAAATGGAACGTTGAATTCATTACAAAATTGGTAGTTGTTAAAATATGACAGAAGGATGTAATTGCAAACCAAAATAAAACATTCCAAATCCAAAGAAATGGTTTAAAAATATTTCAAATCTTTGTGCATTTACTAATTGTAAGTCCAACAAAAAAATTTGATTTGGAAGCAAAGTATCAAACTGTTGGTAGGAATTTGCGATCCATGCATGATACTTCCAGACCATAAAAAAACTCTCTCTCCAGGTTGCTGTACGCCAGCTGTATGTTCATGGTTCTCTTCTAAGTTCTAACACAAAACAGTATGTGAATGTTATTCTCTTTATCTTAAAGTCAGACCTTACTGAAATAATTTCACCATTATTGTAGCTGTTTCGTATTTTTAGAGTTCTTTACGAGTGAATCCCTGTTAAAGATTTCATATCTGTTAAAGTGTGAATAACTTATGTTTAACAATTTCGTTCACGTTTTCACTAAACCAGAAATGGCACAAACTCGATTTTTGTGTTCCGCTTTTCCCCCCCAGCAGTAAACTGGGTTATCTCTAGATTGAAAAATAAGCAAGAGATGAAACAAAAAATCCTGGAAAGCCTGGTATTTTTTCTTTAAAGTGATGTACAAAATGACCTTACTTATGTTAAGATATATATTGAAAAAAAAATCGGTTTTTGATGTACTTTTGGATGGTAACATTTTTTTTGGACAGCATGTCATTTAATAAGTATAATTATATAAATACAAATCTATAGTATACATGAATCACTAAATAAAATAAGATGGAATAAAATATTAAATAAATTTATTCATATTTCAGCACTGGTGGCTGCCCATATTCCAGGACGGCACAACAGGATATAGGGGTGATATTTGAGTGTTCAAATATGGGAGTGAGTTATCACACCCAGGGAGTTAAAAGCTGTGCTTCGGCAATAGTAGGTCATTGTAATTTATTAAGGAATGTTGTACGTTGATTGATGAATAACTCGTCAGAGTATTGGAGTCACAAATGCAAAGTTTTAGAGGTGGTGTTTTATGTTGAGTTCAAGGGTGGGGTGCAAATCTGAAGTGGGAGGACCTTTTGTAGAGTTTAAATGTTGCGAGTTATTCAGAGTATTGCAAGAGTTGTTTGGTTGTGTATGTTAGACCATAAAGGATGTTGTACTTTTTAAAGTAAAGCGGTTGTAGTAGAGGGTTAAGTATGGTGATTCCCACCCTTCACAGTGCAGAAAGCTGTAAAAGATATGGTGTTGTGAAAATATGACAATTGGTGTTATATTACTACTGCGCACATTTACAGTGCACCCCAATGGCCTTTGCTGACTGAAGTGTGTGCAGGAATTTGAAAATCCAAACGAAATAGAGTAGACCCTAAATAGTAATGGGTAAATGTGTGTTGGGAATGTGAGGTGGTAATCTGCCCACCCACGTTCACAGTGACAAAACCGGATTTAGAACTCTGGATTTTAATACTAATTTGAAAAGCATTGAGGGCTTCATTGCAATGAAACAAGCATGGCCCTCAAGTGAGGGTTTTGACCTGTTTGGTGTGGAAATTATTGTGAAAGTTCCCTTGGACGCGACTATAGCTGGAACAATATAAATAGAAAAATGTTTTGAAAAAAAGGCGGTCAGTACCCACCACAGGGTTTGTAGGTGGGTTAGGGGATTGGTTTACTTCTTTGTAATTTAGTAGTTAGTTGTTTCGAGGACCTGGGTTAGGGTTTAAGGTTCAGGTTAGGGGTATAGTTAGGATTACGGTTTAAAATGTTTAGGTTTACTGTTAAAGTCAGGGACCCAGAATAGATCCCGACCAATTGCGGTATGTCAAGGTTTGCAATCAGCATGGGGCGAACTGTGAGTGGTTGAATGCGTAGTATGGGCGGGGCATGTTCGAACAACAATGATTTAAAATGTATCAAAACATTGCCCTATTGCATCGGGTTTTGACGCCCGGAAACAAATAATTTCAAGTAAGTAAACTTCGTGCAATAAGCTTTAAAATGTTTACAGATTATTCTTCAAAACCAACATTGTTCTGCACCATCAAAGTATGTCAAGCGCATGGTGCCTTATTCTGTCACTGACTATAGTGTACCTCACTGAATGTGCATAGTCATACTCTATTACAAAATGGCACTCTTGGAATTGTAGTAGAAGGTCATGCCTTGATTCCACAGACAGTGATGATTAGTTTGTTGATATGATACTACTACACTCTCAGCGAAAAGCACAAATTAGATAATAAATTTGAAAAAAGTTATTGACCAATTGTGGTATTACAAAAAAGTGAAATTCTTAGATTTGGACGTGATCATGACTCTTCGTTTTTATCCTAGAGTTCAACAGCAACCACCAAAAAAAATCTGTGCTGAAAATTTCCAATTGACTGGAAATTATTGACAATTCCCATGATGGATGGAATATTAAAGTAATATTCTGATATCCAGTGGTGATCATAAACCTCTTATGTTTTGTCCCTAGTTATACAGAAGACCACACAACAAACCTATGCTGAAAAACACCATTGAGAGATTACCAGCGAATATTAAAGTGACATTTTGTATATTTAATTCCCATATAGTACCACTTTGTTACTTCAATTGTTGATCAGGACAATTAAAACTAAAACCCGCTTAGTTTTCATCATTTAAATAGGCTTATTCCTTTGATTTGTTGTTGTTAAAGTGACAGGAGGAGATATTTGAGGATTCAATTTCACTGGATCGGTTAATGTAGACCACCTACTGAGTACCGTTTCCGAAAGGTTTACTTTGAAAACAACAGTACAAAAGGGAAACCGCAAACAGAAAATATTAATCATATCTTATTACCTAAGACGGCGTAGTCAACTTCTTGCAATTCCAGTTTGTGCTTGAAACTACATTGGGAAGCATTCTAGATATGCCAAAAACTGGGGTTCAACAAAAATTGGGGTTGCTTATTCCTGGACTGTCCCCATGTAATCTTTACTTAGGCAGTCAGCAATGAGTATATCCTTTTTTTAAAACTTAAGGGTACCCTTGTCACCTTTCCACCATGACGGCCAAGCCTCATTCAATATAGATAGTAAACTATATATACCCAAACAAGTCAAAATATAGATACCGGCAGTGAGTAGAGAGTGTAACCCACAAACCAATTGGGCATGGGCCAGTCATGGGAACTTTGGTTGTTCCATGGTTAACATATGCCTTATCATCCAGGCGGTGAAGGTCATTAATGTTTCGTTACTGGGATTTAGAGGTTGCGAAATAACGTAGTCCAATGGCGACTATCCGCTAATGACAGCTCCAAACGTGGCCATATCAATTACATTTAATCTACCAAACAGACTCTACACCTTTTGGAGTAGCTAGAAAGAACGCTATTTGGGAGCAACTTTCTCATCAACAAAAATGGTTGAATGAAGAAAAGTTTGAGAAACAAGCACTTGAAATTTGAATATATTTTAGGGATTGTAGTTTCAAAAAGTATGCGTTGCCTTCCTCTCTTCCGTCAGCAGACCTCAAGTAAGTTGTTGGCAGGAAGAGTAAAGTAGCGTAGTGGATGTTAGTTACAGAGATGGACTAGTAATAGCTCGTCACCCATTGCCGAGACCGAGCGGTGTGCGATTTGTGTATTTGAAGCAAGGCTGGGATAGGCTTGGCATGCACGGGTGATGTGATGATCTACGCTGGTGTATTGTCGTGATTGTAAACAGGCTACTTACTAGTCCAAAGTAGTCGAGTCTTGAGTCATTGAGGGTGTTGTATACGTTAATGAGTCGTGACTCTGCATTAGCTTTAGCATTTTGATTGGAGTTTTTTGGGGCCCTTTTATTTCAGGCGTGTTGCAATGGAAAGCCCAGCGCGTGCGTTTCTAGGGTGCCAAAACCTAACTCGCACAGTGACGTCACCATCAAACTTGAGATCGAAATATAGGGAGGGCGGATAGGAACACGCTTAGCGCGGTTTCTATTGCAGCACACAGTGTCACGCCTAATAACGCGCGATTCCATTTCGCACTGACGTGCACGCATTTACGCGATAGATTTGATTTTGTCGCAACAATCATGCCTGTAATGGCATGAAAATGTGCATCGTGCAACAGTCCAACGCACGTTCACAGAATCTGGGATCTTGGAAGTACCACAGACATTGATGCGGATCTGGGGGCCGGTGTAGATCGCACACTGTATTGTTTCGTATTAACATTTCAGTTTGTGAACATTGACATATGGTTGTCGGGAAACAATTCCGCTCATTGTTTTCTAGCCTGTATGACACGATTTTGACGCATCGGTTGCAGATTTGACGCGGGGCGTGACGCACTACGCGGGGAGTTTGAGAAACAGCAGGACTGTCCGGACTCAATTGGCGAGTCCGAGTAATTAAGACTTGGACTCATGCTCGGTGGACTCGGACTCGAGTCCCATGGACGAGAACCTCAGGGCCCATTGCCATGGACTCGGATTCGCCGCGACTCAGACTGCTGGACTCGGGAAAACCAATTGAACCCCAGTGATGGGACTCTGTACCATCAACAAACAATACAACACACATCTATCTCCCAATACTGGCAAATACTAGTAGTTTTGATGATCACCAGATACCATGGATTGTTTACATGCCTCAATCTTATAAAATATTTATTAATATGCTGACAAAGTTATCTAAACGATGAACATGAATTAAATAGTCCAATGCACCATTCTCCACTAATTTTGTGAATGCTCAAAATCAGAAAGAGAAAGGTAAGGGTAAGGGTAAGGGGGACGGACCTGTGCACGCGGAGAGGGAAGGAACGGAGTAAAGTGCCGCCCAGCTCTCTTTCGAAGCGATTGGGCCAGATCCACCATAATGTTGCTGTAGTGGGATCGCCACACCTCATCTAAAGCGAGTCTGTTACCTTCCACACACCATTGAATAAGCCGGTACCCATTATAACTGGGTAGAGAGGAGTAATTGGTGTAAAGCGCCTTACTCATATCAAGGGCGAAACACATGGCCCCAGCGGGGCTCGAACCCACAAACTTTGGTGTGCGGGTCCGCGCGATGATCCACTGGACCACATGTGCCAAAAGCAGAAAAGTCAAAGATAATGGGAACTGAATAGGTGAGGTATGGTATTGTTTACATTTACATCAATGCCGGAGCAAGCATGAAGCAGGGCGGTACAACGCCAGAGACTTGCGGAAAGCGTGTGAAGATCATACCCGTGGAGTGTTTAATAGCTGATTGAGAGCCACGCGCTTTCTTTAGCAGCTTAATTGATAATGCGCATGCGCTTAAAACAAAATGGTGTGCCTGTCAAGAAGTTCGTGTGATCGAATTGCTGAGATAATGAACTTCACCGCCTGTTCTCATCCATTATTTGTATATAAACAAAAAACTAAAAAATAAACCATACAGTGGATTCTCCTAACCACGACGATTTGAATTAAAAAATATGGTTTGATAACATATTTGTCAAATCAAATTTTTCTTCAAGTTGATTCTTGCGTTTTTTAAACAATGATGACTCTATATTTGGGATTTCTTGAAAACCACCCCCTGCACCAAATCTCTGAATCTCCCTTTAAAGGGGCCCATTTCGTGATCCACAACCTGTCTCCCCCGACTTACCTCAAACAAGTTGAGATTTTTATATCATCTTAACTGTCCAGCCTTAGTAATCCAGTACACCTAATCTTACTTGCGATTCGGTGTATACTAAGAAATTTGCAATTTTGTTTTTCTGTCTGTAACGGACAGAAATTACACACAGTAGCCTATGGGAACCGTGCAACAAGCAATTGCGCATAACTCAAACAGCAAGATCGGAATCAACTAAAATTTGGGGAAAAATTTTTCTCACGGTATCTAGTGAACCAGGAATAAACAAAGGTGCTGGAATCACCTGGAAATGCACTTTAATATCATTAGCAATTTATATAGCAACATTTAGAATTTCCCTTGCTAATATAGACTGCTGTAGTAATACAAAGTAGGCAGAATGATCAAATTAGTTTATTAACACTGCAATGAAACCATTCACAGCTTATCATTATGATGTGAATTTGGACAAGTGTGAGCATATTACTATGCAAAATACCATATTTCGAAGAGTTGATGGCAATTCTCTTACCATTCCCTTTCATTGGGTCTTATCTAGAGGTGTATGTGGCCAGTAATTTTAACGGTGGACATTGCATTGGACACTAACGGAATGTTAACACACCAGTTCAAATTTTTTTGAAAGAAATCAATGATGCGGACCCATTAATTACTCACTGTTTCATCATACTGTAGGGTTTCATCGTAAAACCCATCTAATCAGAACTGTTACTCTCACATACCATGTTTACAAGCTCAGATCAACAATGTATTCATTGGCATGGAGTGAATTAATATCTTTAACTCTCGTGCTATGACAGGGTCAAATTTGTCACATGACCAGGCTACTTACATTGTATTTTATGTTGTGATTAATGACTTACTAGCATGAAGTACATGTTATGCTCAGATTAGGGAAAAAAGGGGTCTGGTTAATTATTGTGAGGTGTAGTCTCATTTAACTTCCAACAAATGTCAAATGTAAGGCATATGATGAGATGTTGTCAACATACAATCTCCAGGAGCAAAATAATGTGTAAATTGGATTTCTTTCCCCATGCCTTTCATAAGAGTTACTCACTGTGGTTTGTATCTGCCTAAGGTGTTCCCACAGTGTCCCGACCTTTCAGTGGATATATTAATAAAATTCCTTTAAAAAGGAGTGCGAGTCAAGGGGAAAATCCATGTAAATGGTATGGGAAGGGATAAATAAGATGACATTTGGGTATTTTTTTCAGTTGACTTTGTGACTTTTTGACATACTTAGCCGAGGGGCGTACATGAACGTATCTCTTTAACACCGAAGTGAATAGGGGCTTCATATCCCTCTTACCTTTAAAAGATTTTAAAGGGGAAAATGTTGACAATCAAATACTATAGAACATACTACAACCTTATTCGGGAAACAATCAACTCTATAGCTTCCCCACCACAAGATTGACCACTCAGACTCACCATTTTTACCAGCACACCTGGAAAAAGCAATTCCGATATTTCGCATGCCGACGGACGTAAAGTATTTTACAGGACTCGGCACACGTACCAACATGATCAATAACATTGTTTAAATATTATAACGCATTCCCAAAATGTAAAGCTCCCACTTCAGCAACTATTGTCACCCCCCTTTAATTTACTTCTATCACCCAAAGACTTAAATTTTTCAAAATGTTTTCAAAAATGTTCATCCACGCACGCCATTGCACTATTTCATTCATATACAAACTTAGAACATTCGTTACTTCATGACATCTTACCCGTCATTCTACCGTTTTGAATCGTAATACATGTATCACATTTATAAAAGTGTGCGATTGCAACTACTATACTACTAAAAATGAGATCAAAAGGTCACACGCATCTAGGTAAAGTCACGCACCGGGGGAAAATGCACTAGTGCTACTAAAATGAGATCTGAGCTGTCCCGCCTATAGCGTTCTGACGCACTTCGAATCCTATGGACTGATGTTTTGCATACAGGTAGAAAACAACGCCCTGGTTTATTATCAGGGTTTCATGGTGACCCCCCAAAATCAAAAGTCATCTGCAGGAGGTAAATTCGCATAAAAATGTATAAATGCCAAAATGACAGCGCCTAACCTGCGCAAAGAACAAGTCTGAGGTCAAAGATCAAACACAGGACAAAGGTTCTTTAAATTTGGCAATAACACAAGTAACAAAAAGCTGGGTGACCCACAATATTAATCTATACTGACTGCAATTTTTCACCAAAAAACATTTGCCCTCACTGTAAAATAATTGTAATAGTAATGAATTTTCAACCATGTATAAATATAATAGTAGAATGAGTTCATATTTTCAGTCAATGATCAAGCAAAAGTACTACGCATGCAGCAAAAAAAAAAATAATAACCTCATTAACCAGGTGTCTGATCCAATCAAATCCGACCATTAATGTTTCCTCTAAGCCCTCCCTTACATAAAGCTTAAAATCAATCCAACGTTTGGATAGTGAAAGTTTTTGAGACGTTTTTTTTATTCCATAACATCAATGAAAACTTCTTAAAGAGCCATGAGGAATTTCCAGAAAGAAGCGCCCCAATTTTTTTCTCTAACCCCGTTTTTTTTTTACATATTTGAAATGCTTAACCAATGTATTAGAAGCACGTGAAGTGCAATAAGCCGAATACGCCTCTTTATGTAATAAGATGATGATCTGGTAGTTATCGTCGTGCACTACATAAAGTCAAATCAAGGTTTTCTATAGGGAACCATTACGATAGCAAATGCAGTTCAAAACAAGGTTTCGGTTTTCTTTTGCACATTTTTGTCCAATAAACCCTTCGAAATGTTCTCGTAGGTGGTCTACAACTGATCACATAACTTTTATGAAATATCATATCCTAAAAATCTCCTCCGGTCACTTTAATGGGCACTCGTGATCCACACATAGTAACCCCTTGGTTTACCTAACAAATAACGGATTTTTTTTATATCATCTGACCGATTGGTTCAAGTAATTATACCAATAAGCACTCATCTTACTATTACCTTCACATACCAATTACATGATATTTCCTCTTGACTCGCCCTTTTCCCTTTTTAAAGGAATTTTTTTATTTATTATTGATATCGCCACATATAATATCGCCCACGACTTGTTGCATGTGCTGCCAAACGTTTTAAAGGTCCCTGGCCCGATCGCAATCGCCTCGTTCCCAGAAGCCCCGGATTTTACCGGAAGTAGTCACATTTTGGTATCAGAAAGCTAACTATTTTTCTCATTTACCCCCTGTGAAATATTGGGGCAAGGTTTTTGGAAGTTAGAGCGAAAATGTCCCTTTTGGGTCGAGAACAATATTAATTGTACAATAGTACTCTCTGGGGCTTATACACAATCCGTTTTAATTTTACTCTCACAGCAAAAGGATTGAAATATTGTGTGCTAATTTTACAGATGGGGTTTTTGGGGTGAAGGCCTATCTAATCACAGTTGAAAAACTTCATATCCTTATATCGGGGCATCCCCCCTTTAACATTCGTTAATCGATGCACTCATAAACGATTTAAAGACGCTGTTAACCGACAAATCACTGTAATAAAATACAAATAAAAATATTCCTTAACCTATCTAATTTTCACTAATTCTGGTCGTAAATTCATTTTTACGTGTTAAGCCTAATGGCGTGTCTAATTTGGGATATTATTGGCCGCACTCCCCTGTTGCCGTTTACGACGCCCTCATATTCATGTTTTTATTTTAGTGTTTCCACCCGTCGTGTTTTTATTTCAACCGCTCACGATGTAGCATGTGTGGAAGTGTGGATCGCTTTTGTTTTCTACTCTTTTTTACATTAATATCTTTTTCTAAATGTACGTTCATGTTTTCGCTGGGCCTAATATTATTGAGTACATATCCATATGACGTAAATTGCACAACATTTCATAAACTATCCTACCTGTGATTTTAGAAGATATAAATGGCACGAATATTGTCTGCAACACTGCCTACCAACTTTAAAAGTAGTCAAAACCCAAGCGCATAGAGCGGGTAGCCCGTAGGCTACCCTCGCCCAAAATTATTATTATTTATAAGAAAACTGTACTAGGAGAAATAGATTCAATTGTTTGGGTCAGGCAGGAATTAGTGGGCTAGTTGGGTATGCAAAATCTTTATGGAACTGCTTCGTCACAGGGTGGTTTTAATATCAAGAGCCTCAGATTGGGTGCTCCAGGAGTCTATGTGTTACACATTTAGTTTCTAATAAGGCACTTGTGGTGCACCCCTGGTGGTGGGGCATTTTTCCCTTCCGGCTCAAAAAGTGGGACGATATGGACAAAAATCAAATATGTAGTTGTGTATACCTTTTCTTTTGGAAAGTTCAATCAAACCAATTTCAGCCCAAATTGGGACAAAATTAATGTAAATTTGGCACTTTGGCTCATGGTACGCATGCACTTCATCAAGTTACATCGTAATTGGAGCAAATCACGAGACACTTATGATTTTGCTCCCTCTGGCGGACGACTTGTAAATTTGCCCCCCTCATAATCCGCGCCCTGTACCGTAAGCACCCCCTTTATAATGCCCCACTATTTTTAATAAAAAAAAATCAACCTTAACTGCCAAAAATACCACCCCGATTTTTTGTGTATGACTACCTTAAATAGGCAGAAGAACGCATAGGGATCACTTTGGGCCACATTTTTCTGTGCTGTTGATGTTGTTGTCTGTTTTTGCCTCATTGTGAAAAGGGTTAACATTTGCCTGCAATATCTGCAGACATTGATGGATTTAAACCAAACTTTGAGTCATAGGTTCAACTGGAATCAAAAGGTCATGTTAGTCAGTTGTACAAAAATAAAGAATAGTAAATATAGGGGGAGGGTCGCTTAAAACTCCAAATCTGACCTCAATTGAAAAGTTGCAAGTTGCCCTTGGAACCAACTTGGTTTATAATGATTTTAACGAAACCATCATTTGTGTATGAGGTCCAAGTTTTCCATATCACAGTCAAAGTCATATGAGGCCATTACATTCACAAACCATGAATGCAGGCAACCCTAGCTGTCGGCGAGGACCAGAATTGTATTTTTGTCCCTTATTATTAATGATGACATGCCAGCAGTGAGAGCATGCCAATGTAGGGTCTATTCATGAGTGGTGAAAGTTCTTTCTAGTCACATTGAGGTTCCCATTAGCAGTTTCTCTCCAGTTTTTGGTGGCAAAATTTAAACAACAACTTGAGCTAAATTGCTTTAACAAGAACTCATATTCTGAGATTTTTTTTCACAAATCTCAACGGTCCTATGGGTTCAGTAGAGCAAGGAAATGATTTTCCTTGCCAAAAAATAAAATATTATATGGGTGGATACAGAATTGAGTCTATCGACATGCATACATACATCACACCGACCATTAGTAAAAGAGCATTCTGCACAACTTTTTGACACCATACAAATTGTCTCTCTTATTTTGAACAATTTTTAGAGGCAGCGCAACACAATTTTGATGACTTGCAAGAGCTGAATCTTTCCATATAGGCCTACAAGGTCTTAATTGTATGTTATAGCGCCCTCTATATGCCCATTCTCCATAGAATAGATGGCTTAAAGCTAGAATTTTTTTTAGGAAACTCATATTTGCCTAACAATAAAATTGCGTAAAATTTCACAAGATGTAGTCAGTGCATTAAATCTTCCAAATCATTGTCAAACTGTGTTTGTCGGTCGATATTTTTTGTTGTATTCGGTTTTGTCGTAATAAATGAGACTTTCAAACAGCTGTGTCTGATCTCCAGGGAGCCATTTGACTTCCGTATGTATTATGTGTGTGAAATCAAAATACTTCTCCATGCACAATTTTCACTTAAAACTTAATTTGTTCCTCTTTTGTTTTGTATGATGATACTCAGCTGAGGAACCATGTATAAGACTTAAAAGACAATTTGGACCTTCCTTACATGCCAGTCAAGATTGAAACTAAATCGACAATTTTCTTTCCTTCTTCGAACAGCAATATCAAATGGTCCAACTCTAGCTCATCAGTTGATTTTTGGTTTGTTTGCCATTACTTTAAACGTGAAGGAAAATTAAGCAATCAGATCAGGTTTAATCAGTCGTTCCCATGGGTTACCACGCACCTGTCACTGATGCCAATTGACCAAGATTTTACCAGTCGTGTCGTATCATTATTCATTACTCAACCAATTTGCCTATGATTTAGAGAGTGTCAAGGTGGTTATCCAATGGCCATGGGCAATTGGGCATTATCATCTGCCATTGATCAAAATGTAAATGAAAGAATACAGAGGCAGAATAACACCACACTACTGACAGATTAAATGAAAGGCATAGGTAGTGATTTTTTTTTGGGGGGGGAAATTGTTTCCATAAAATTTGCTTTGATTTGATAATGCATATCCCACGTATTCCATTTAGAGAGGGTCATTCTTTTACACCAGGAGTGGAGATTTGAGGGGGAAGTCAAAAATGTAAGCAAGAAGGGTAACATGAAAATTTGTCATCAGGAGATAGGGTCAACAAAACTTTAGAATTGAACTCTCATAAATCAGGGAATGCAAATTCCTGTAACCCCCCCCCCCAAAAAAAAAACTGAAATCCTCAATTCCCCTGTCATAATTTTTTAATTACCAACTCCTTTGTTAATTTATTATCACAATGATGCAGTGGTTTGGATATTTTACTGATGATAAGACAGCCACGGACACCAACCCTATTGCCAAGGCTTCGACGATAAAATACTACTGCATGGTTAGAGGGGAAATAATATGGGTTACTCTATTGTCCCTTGTATTGGTTACGGGCCTATCACCCTTAACCCCAAAGGGTGAGGGGGTGATAGGGCCTGTCGCAAGTACCAAGGAAAACGTGTGCTCGCCAGTATAAACCAGAGTATTTGTTTATTACATCTCACTGTGACTCTATGGATGAGGGTGTAGGAAAACAGTTTGAACTAGTCCACTAGGGAACCAGCCAATGATAACACCATTATGTTCTTGAAATATTCATGAGGTGTAATAAAACGTGATTTGGCAAATCCAACCTTAAAACTCTGTGCCCTGCCGGCCTGAACTTACATTTCAACTTTTGATTTTGTTTTCACAAAATTTCACAATTCTGCTTTTCATGCATTGTATCAATGAGTAGCACACAATTGACCTAGTCAAAGGTCATTTTTTTGTCCTTCCCAACTAGTATGAAGCCAAAGAGGCTAATGGGCCTAAAGGGAATATGGGGAATAGGGATCTAGAAACAACACAAATCATGTGATGAAAAGAGTGGCCAGAATTCCTCCTTTTTTTTTCAAGGAAAAAAAGAGGGGACATGATTTTATATTTGGTTCTTAAAGGTAAGCAGCGATATTAGTGAGAGAATTGAAAAATTTTGGAAATGTGGAATTTTTGATACGTAATGTAGAAAAATTACAGAATCAGATAAAAGTAACTGTTTTGTCTTTAATACACAATTCAATCAACCACTTGCCCATTATGTTCTATCCATGCCCAGTCCAACAAAAATACTGGCAAGTAAACTTGTGCCATCTCCCCGGCAAGATGGCATGCCATCTTCTTGAACAATGACCTCAGATGACTTTGACCTTGGTTCATGACCTTGGACATCATCCACCTATGAAGGGACCCCAATTGCACCTTAACCCAAGTCTGGTATAAATTGGATTCCTTGAGTCCAATACTCAAATTTATTGTTCCAAGCCATGAGTAAAGAAATATTGGTGAGACGAAGTCTAGCCCAATTATTTTTCAACTCATGGCGATACCAATAAGTTTGGTAATTGGACGAAAAAGAATCCAATTTTATATTATTATGTTTTGAGAATTTTGTGTCCTATATTACTTTACAACATTTGCAGTTGCTTGCTCCATAATCCTCACACAGCAGTATGCTGAGTGTGAGGTGTAAAATCCCCCGGCCAACCTCGTTTAGCTGGGACAAAACGCGGATTTAAAACTACAAGAAAACCATAATGAATAAGCTATAAAGAAGAATGCAGGAACTGCAGACCAAATAAGTCTACCAATAGACACTGTGAGCACTGAAAACAGCAAATTATGGAAACTACGCCAAGCACTGGTAACCACCCAGTATTGGGATCTCCCAAGACATGGAACCCCGCCTAAAAGTGGAAACCACCTAAGACCTGAAATCACCTAACACCAGGACCAACAGATACCATTAACCATAAAGTCATGGGCCCACCGGCAATTCAAACTAAAATAACATCAACAACATGAACATAACACTCTAAACCACCCAAACATGGAACAACCCCACACTCGGAAACATCAGCATGGGAATTACCAAACAACTTCGAACCGCCACCAATGGGAACCGCCCAACACTGAAAACATAACATGCCAAACACTGGGAACCATCAAACACTGAAACCACAAGGTGAACTCTGGATTTACGCGATGCGTAAATATGTCCCCGCCGAATTATCGTGCGATAAATGCAACTACCATTATGTCCACAATATGAACCCCACCCGTCCTCATCCCCCTCCCCAACTCCCCCCATCCCCCTCCCCTCCCCCGACACCCCCTTTCCCCTCCCCTACACCCCACCCGTCCCCCTCCCGACACCCCCCCTTCCTCCCCTCCCCGACCTCCCCTCCACCACCGGCCCCCTCCCCTGCTTCCTCCACTACACCCCACCCCTTGTCATATCCATGTACCGTTTCAGCATTATGCATATTTAATTAGATCAATTGCATCAAGGAATGCCCCTTTAATTGGCCCACATCTTGACCCACTTACGATTCACACAAAAGATGTATGGTAGAGTGGTCTTTCACCTAGCGAAGGAATTTTGATATATCCAATGTACCGTTTAGCGATACAGCAATTAATGCATATTTAATTAGCTCATTTGCATACCTGAGGCGCATATACACACACTTTCAAAGGCAAAGAAGAATCGCCCATGATTTGCTTTCATGCAGTGAAGGAATTTTTTTGCATCCGTATCAACCGTTTCAAAAATAGACGATTATGCCGATTTTTGCATATTAATTTAGCTCATTTACATATGTAAATTTTTCCCTAAATACGGCCAAAAATCCAAGGTCGAGAAAATCTTCAACCCACTTCCTTCCCACCAAGTTATAGCATCAACGCCCTTAAGAGAACTCCAGATAACTTGTATACAAGTCTTGCGGGAAAATTTTCTTAAATTATGCAAATTAGATACTTTTTTAGCATAGCTCATCAACCCCGCTTCCTTTCCACCATGTTACATCTTGAAGCCCGTATCGAACTCCAGATAAAATCGTACAACCATTACGGACACATATTTACATTTTCTGTGCGGATTTACCATTTTTCCTTGACCTTTTTCCCCTACCAGCCCCGACAAGACCCAGGGGAGGACCCCTGGGGAATGTATTCCATGGTTTTAGTATTAGGGGGGGTTTCCCCTCCTACAATATCCCCAAGTTTGGCTACTCTAAATCATCCAGAAAACGATATGCTCAAATTTCCAGGGTTAACATTTTTTGTCATGGACATACGGACATACATAACGACTGAACATACGGACGAGCCCA
>JAMKCH010002436.1:0-81663 GCA_023653785.1 Ophioderma brevispina
ATGAGTGTTCTAACTTCATTACGACGACATTTCATAAAGGAATTGAACCAATTTTGAAGAAATGGTCATGTGCATAGCAAGATCGAATATAAATCTAACGGGGAATTTATCAGCAAGATCATTCAAGAGCCAAAAAGACCTATTTTCGAGGTATCGACACTGAGCAAAGAGACCACTTGTCTGTAATGTGCAATGCCTACTTGTCAGGCATATTTCAGGACACGACTTACACAAGTTATCATAGATAGTATATTTTGGAATGTGAATTTAAAGTCCATCAAAAGTTGTGTGTCACATATGACATATCAAAAAAAATGTTTCACAAAGTTTGATCAAATCAAGGAAAAACTGTAGAATTGGCGACCTTTTTGGTTTTACTCAATAAGGAATATCTTCGTCATGGAAGTTCTCTATAACATGTGAAGCGGGTTATTCCACTCGCTTACTCTAGTTATTGGAATCTGTGCGCTGAAGTTTCGGGTCCTAGGCTGGTGGAAACACTCACCTCTACACATGGATAGCAATATGGCTTCACTTCATTGTCAAAGTTAAAGGAATTTTGTATAACAATAGAACAGCTGTTAGTATGGTGCCTTATCGTAATGTTTTTGGGTTTGTCGGCTATTTTGCTACATTTTGATTTTTGGTCTTTTTTGGGTAATATTGAAACCTAGGAACTCGAATTTGGTTGTTCCCATTTTTTTCGACCACCCGTTTGGCAGCCATCTTGGATTTCAAAATGGCCGCTATTTTTATTTATATATTTTCCCCCGTCCCATTTGTGAGCGTCTAAGAAAGGTAAAATTGGTGTCTATACTAATGTTTGTGATATTAAGTTTGCTATAGAAACCGTTACTTAAGTTGCACCTAATTTCGTTTGGCGGCCATCTTGAATTCAAAATGGCCGCCACGTTGAATATACTTTGGCATGTATCTTGACTTCTGAATAACATACAGTGGTAAAAACGGTGGTAATGCCCATGTTTGTGATACTAAGGTTTCTAAGGAAACCATTTTTTAAGTTGCAACTAATTTCGTTTGGTGGCCATCTTGAATTCAAAATGGCCGACAAGCTGAATAAACTTTGTCCTGTATCTTGACTTTGGAATGACATACTGGACTAAATACGGTGGCAATACCCATGTTTGTGATACTGAAGTTGCTATATAAAGTAACTTATAATTTCCAACTAATTTCGTTTGGTGGCCATCTTGAAATCAATATGGCCGACATGTTTAACCCTCGTCTTACTTAATAAGCCCTTTTCCATGGTTTACCGGGGGGGTGTTACCATCCCCTCAGGAATATTTTTATAAAGCACCCGATGCTTATGATTTTGATACCAGTGGATAGCCATGGTTCCCTCTTTCTATTGATACCAAAATAAATACAGGAATATCGGATTTTGAAGGTATATTTTTTTTTTTTTTTTTTTTATATATATATATATATATATATATATATATATATATACTAAACCTAAACCTGGTGAAGGTGTTAAGTTCACATAATTCCACCAAAGTGCCCAGGACATCACCGTGGATTGCCATAGGCTGCCACAAACAAAAACGAGTAAATGCCAAACGACAGGGAAGGCGTTAGAGGCATGAGTCTTGGATCTTACGCTGCAGGTTGAAACCGAAGTTCTCAGAGATAACCTGCGAGGACGGGTATGGATTGTCAACCAAATTCATGTATGATACTGGCTCCGCAGGAGCAAACCCCGGGCCAAATTGTGAAAGGCGAGAGTCGAGTGATTCACTTCACCAACCCGTCCGCCCTTTAATGCAATTCTATGCTAAATTTATTACCAGGTGTTTAGTGGAAGAATCCACCGGTCCATTCTTGGCGCCTCTTGGCGATTGAAAATATTACTGAGTCACAATTCACATAAGTGGGATTTCTAAAACTTCAATAAGAAATGAAATATACATTCTTTCCATCAAAAAAAGAGTAAAATCGGTTATGGTCACTTTCCATAGGATCCTAATTACAAGGGAACAAGACAAAATAGGTCAGAGGTCAAAATCTTTTTATATGGGCAGTATTTTTAAAATGCTTCAATTTAAATCATGATAGCCTCATTTATTTTTGAAATTAGAATTTAAAAGTGTCTGGCCAATCTACAAACTACATTGGATGTAAAATACGGTTTGTTAGATTTCATCATTTAGCCAGTTTATTCCCCAGACGACATCTGTATATCTACCACTATACGTTTCCAGAATCCTTGAGTCAAGATAAATAAAATGCGATTACTTCAGTTACGTATAGGCATTTTGAGAATTTGATCCCTGTACAATATATTTTATCTTTTGACCTACCCATCCTTTTGTTAGAATTGGTGCATACATGTCCCCATATGACTTTCGTACATCCTTTGGACTTCAGAAAGATCTTTTTGATATTCCGTAACTTTATTGCTAAACTTGAAGATTTAATTCCCTAATTGACCTGTGGCCTCAATAACTCCACGCCCAAGGTGTCAATGTGCACTATGTATTCTCTCAAACTAGGCACCCTGGTCTTCACTTCAATCAAGCAATACAATTGCATTTTAATAGTTCGCAACTCACGCCATACTGTGGTTCTTTCGAATAAGGCCGCAACAATGCCAACCGACTAACTTTTAGGATCCAAAAATCGCATAACCTAAAGTTATCATTTATTGAATTATTGTGGGGGAAGGTATGGTTAAAAATAATTGGTAAAATTGAAAATTACAACAAAATAATGAAAGCAGACAACTGTATGGAGTAAAAGAATGATTTGACAAAGGAAGAGGAAAATAGTCGAAAACTACAGACAAAATAGCAACCGACGCAAGAAAATATTTGTGATAGGATCCAGTCGTTTATTTCATTGAAGAAGGTTGTGGCCCTCAATATCAATTTTTGTGTAGATGTGACGTAGTAGAGGTGTAATACCAACTTAATGGCAGAAAAATTATCCGTTGTGCACCATCTGACAAGACAATGTTGATTAAAAGGTGCACAGCCCCTTTTGTTCAGTAAAATCTCAAAGTTGAGTAAACTTACACATTGTAGTTTTTACTCAATGGAAAGATAACTTTTCCTTTTTGATCAGTGCAGTAAAACACTAGTATCAACTTTAGTGAGTGAAATTTATGGAATCCCCAATATCTCAAACATGGGTTATTATTACACCATTTAAGCCCAGTATGTTTAGTTACAAGTCAAGATATTCGGACAACGTGAATTTATCAACATTCGGCCATAATTGAATTCAAGATAGCTGCCAACTAAATTCATTTCAACTTTAATTATGGTTTATATAGAAACCTCAGATCACAAATATGGGTTAAATGCCACAATTTTAGAATGCCTAATTTTATTCAGCAAGTCAAGATACAGGTTCAAGTATATGAAACATGACGGCCATTTTTGAATTCAAGATGGCCTCCCAACAAAATCAGCTGCAATTTACTTAAGGGTTTTTTAGAAACCTTAGTAGCACAAACATGGGTATTTTACGCTGTATTTATGTCTGAAGTCAAGAGATACAGGACAAAGTTTTTCCAACTTGACGGCCATTTGGAATTCAAGATTGGCCACCAAACGAAATAGTTGCAACTTAAAAATGGGTTTCCTTAGAAACCTTAGAATCAAAGCAGGGTTAGTTGCCACCGTTTTTACCACTTTATGTTAGTCAGAAGTCAAGATACAGGCCAAAGTATATTCAACATGGCGGCCATTTTGAATTCAAGATGGCCGCCAAACTAAATTAGTTGCAACATAAATAACGGTTTCTATAGCATCCTTAGTATCACAAACATGGGTATAGACACCAATTTTACATTTCTATGTCACCCACAAACGGAGATATGAGGGAAATATGTTGAAAATAGCGGCCATTTTGAAATCCAAGATGGCTGCCGAACGGCTGATCGAAAAAAATGGGAACAACCAAATTTGTGTTCCTTGGCCTCATATTTACCTAAAAAAGACAAAAAATCAAAATGTAGCAAAAAATCCATTAAATAACACAAGGAACCAAACTATGTGTGGAATATGTGTACCAGCAGGTGTATGCATTGTTTCCCGCCATATTGCAAAGGACAAAAAGCAACTTCCTGTTGCTTCAATCGGCGACTCAGACCAGTTATCCATGTGTAGAGGTCAGTGGGTGGAAAATGTGCCTTACCCATGATACTTAGTCGCACGCGGTAGTATTTTAATACCAACCATGCTCCAGAAGCAGTTTCCCGCACTAACCTCAAAGGACAGCTATCAATAGGACGATCGGCAATGTAAGTGCATTGTAGAAATCGCAAAACCAGAATAGGTACAAGTCTGTGGGCTGCGTGTTTCGGATCCTAGGCAATATTCTTGGTCATAGGTGAAAGATGCGCATTACCCATGATACTTAGCTGACTCGGTTCCAAGTGACCTATTAGTATGCTCACATAATCATTGCATCTCAATTGGAATAAGAGGCAAGGTTAGCCGATTTGGCGTAAGGCTATGGTATGAAAAAAAGAGAAATACCAATTGTATGGTAGAAATGCTAATAAATAAATCATCCCCAGATGGCGCTATCATCTTTCAAAGTCACGGTAACACTTCCAAACCTGTTCATCTAATTAGATCAACATTATTCATGTGAAAAAAAAATAATCCCTGATTGGGCAATCTCCTAATATATGACCTCCCAGGTCATCATGTTTTAGTGTAAAACTGAGTTTTTTTATGTGTGCCCCAGTGCAAAGTAACACAATGGCGGAGTGTGAGTAATGAGCGTGAGAACGTTAGGTCTTTTAGTGATACCCTCTGTCAAAAGATGTAGGTGACTTTAGATAAGTATAGACAGGTCCCAGGCTAGGAAAATAAACTCTCATTTGTCCTGTCAAGTTTTCTCAGCGGTTCGTAATCCTGAAACTAGGCCTGACAAATCCTGAATATGGACACCAAATTCGAAAAGGCCACTAAATGTACATAAATAAGATAAATTAAATTAGATTTTATTTTTAGTATCATTTTGGATTAGGGACAAAACTCAGGTGGGCCTCAGTCTAATTTCAAATGGACAAGTTTCAGGATGAAGGAATTCAGAACAATTTGACATTTTTCCTGTCCTGTGACCTGTCTAGTAATTTTGGCAATCTGTAATAGACTTGTGACACCTGTGCAATGTTACTTTTACACAGAATACACGATATTGATGAAATATGATTATAAGGGTGTAAATGTTGTTTTGTTTGCTGACTATATTGTTTATTTTAAATTTTGAAGATTTTGGTGAATGCGGAAGGCGGCATAAGATTGCGCCAGTTAACGCTTTGATCGTTGGTGGTGAAGAAGTGAAGCCAGGGAGCTGGCCATGGATGGTTGGACTTTATAGAAATAGGCATCCATATTATTATTATATTTGTGGTGGAAGTCTTATAAACAAGGAATGGGTAGTTACAGCAGCTCATTGCCTTATGTAAGTATTATTATTATAATACTAATTGTTAGTAATTGTTAATTGTTAGGAATTGCTAGTAATTGTCGTTGTAGTAATTGTCGTCATCATTGTCGTCATTGTAGTCGTCGTCGCTGTCGTCAGTGTCGCTGTAATCGTCGTTGTCGTCATTGTTGTCGTCATTGTCGTTGTCATAATTGGCGCCGTTATAATTTTCGCCGTCATAATTATGACAATAATTGTCATTATTGTCATAATTATCGTCGTCCCATTGTAGTCGTTTTCAATGTCGTCGTCATTGTCGTTTCCGTCTTCGTCGTGGCCTTTAACGTCGCCATTGTATTCGTTGTCATTGTCATCTACGTCGTCATTGTCTTCGTCGGCGTCATTGTCGTCGTCATTGTCGCCATTGTCGTCACCGTTGTCTTCGTCGTTTTCGTTGTCTCCGTTGTCGTAATTGCTTCGTCGGCGTCATTGTAGTCATTGCCATTGTCGTTATTGTTGTAGTCATAATTGTCGCCGTCATTACTGTCGTCATAATTGTTGTAATTGTCGTCGTCATTGTCGTCTTCGTCGTCATTGTACTTGTCGTCATTGTCGTCTTGTGTTCCTCGTCATTGTCGTATTGTCTTCGTCGTCTTCGTTGTCGTCATTGTCATTGTCGTAGTCATAACTGCCGCCGTCATATATGTCGTAATAATTGTTATTGTCGTCGTCGTCATTTCGTCGTCGTCGTTATCGTCGCCGTTCTCGTCGTCGCCATTGTCGTCGCCGTCATTGTCTTTGATGTTTTTAGTAGAGTTATAAACGAGAATCTTATTCTCGAGGTTTGGCGAAGGTTTGAAGATGTTTTTCGATATACGGCCGTTTTCTTTCTCGCGTGGTAGCCAATTACGGAAGCTATTCCGTGTCTTCTGTGGTAGTTACTGTGCAGTACACATTGGGCTAGTTGCAATGCAGTAGCTACAAGATATAGTTAGGGAGCCAAGGATCTTGAAACTGAAATATTTTGCCCGGGCTGCTCTAAAAATTTGGTGACTAGATTCAAGTAGCGGAACATCTTGGGCATCAGAAAACTGATGTTGGCTTATTTTCAACGATTGCAAAAAAAAATAGAAATCCAAGATGGCGTCCAAAATGGCCGCCGATTTGACTAATAAACCGGTTTTAACAGTAACTTTTGATTGCAATCTTCAACTGAAATGCAATTTGTTTCATCTGAAAGAGAAATAAATTATCTACACGCTGATATCAAAATTTGTGAGTTTTAAGGAAGAATTATTTAAGGTACACATTTTTTGGCAATTTTTAGCAAAAAATGAAAAATTCGTATATATTCCTTTGATATGGCCAGAACCTAATCATCATTTAAGCCAATTTTTTCTACAAATTTGACCTAATAACACGTGTTAGTTGTATCAAATTACAGTTATGTACATTATTCTGTAACGCAGGTCATCAATCAGAGAAGTTGGTTTACTGCGCACTTTTTGCTAAGAGTGATCATAATTTTTTGATCATGCAGAAAACTCATGATCAAAATCCCTCACTTGATTACACTGTTTAAAATGTTCTTTAAAAAACGTCGCTGGGCGTTGTGACTGTCAGCCGGGACTCGAAACGTGCTAATAACTGTAAAAAGGGACTCGAAACAGACAAATAACAGTAAAAAAACGTTGTTTTTACTGTTGTGAGTCCCAGCTGTCAGTCACAACGATGTTATTTTAGAACATTTTTAACAGTGTAGGTGTCATTTTAAAATACAATGCAATGCTTATTTATGTCTGATACATTTAAATCGATCAAGAATAAAAACTAAATGCCATTTCAAACATTTTAAAAGCAAAATCTGAAAGCAGGTGTTACATTGTGATATCAAGTTCTTTAAAGGGGGATGGCCCGATTTAAGGATATAAAGTTTTCATCTTGATAGATTGGCCTTCACTCCCAAACCCCATCTGTAAAATTTAGTGCCGATATTTCAATCCGTTTTTTTGATGCTAGAGCTAAAAACGTGATTTTGTAGCCCCATAGCTTACTGTGGGTAAAATTAATATTGGTCGACCAAAATTGGGCACATTTTTTCGCTCATAACACATAAACCAAACATCCTTTGGCTCTTAAGATTTCACAGGTAAGTGAGAAAATATATCTTTCTTTTCTTTCTGCATAGCCAAAATGTTTGAACACTTCCGGTAAAATGCTGGGGCTTCTGGGGACGAGGCATTAGCGATCGGGCCAGTGGACCTTTAACTTTAAGGCGAATGATATACCTGAGGTATTTGTAGGCATACCTCTGAAAGGAATTAATGGTTGCAACCCTGATTTTTTAATTTAACGCATCTGTTTGGAATTGTATTTCCCTATTGATACCGAACATGCCTAATAAGGTACAACGAACAATGCTCTACATGACATCACAACAATAGAAACCTTCAAATGCTGGATGATAAACACGTTCCCTAAAAATAGCAAATTTTCTGATTTCAAGCCATATAACGAAGGTTTGACAGCCTATTCTACTCCAATGGAAGGTGTTATGTTAAAATATTTTGCTGCAGAAACCATGGTCCTAAAATCAGAAAAAGTGTTTGGTCTTAGCGGTTGCAACAACCCTTTTCGGGATGCTATGGTAACATTTGCACGCTGATACACGAATTAACCTATTTACTTTCATTTACACATTGGTTTTGTGAAAGACTTCCTGTTGTTGGATAAATAATAAACTAAGAGCCAACCTTGTGGATTTACAAGTTTTGTTTGACGCAATGTTTGTCGCTTCAATGTTATGTGATAGGCAAGCCTGAAATTAGCCATGTTTTACTTGTTTATTCCTAACCAGGACATACTCATCGTCGCTGGGCGGGAAAGACCTCATATGTAACTTCAGAGGTCAAATGCAAAACCACATATGTAAAATGTGGGCCCCAGTGCTAAAACCTCATATGTGCATTTTGGTCACATCGGGTTCCAGCTTGAATTTCATGCCTATAGTAAATCATATGGCACTTTATTTCAGAATCTGGAGTAAAGAATTACCTAAATATATTAAGAAAGGAAAACCTTTCTTGTACAAGGCATTACAGTAAATTATTCGGTTGTTGGTGTCTCTCGAAAATGTTACATATGAGGTTTTGTCATGTTACCGTTTTTACTACATGCGAGGTTTTGCTTTTAAAGGTCAAATGCACATATGAGGTTTTTCCCGCCCAGCGACGTCTTTAAAATCAGTATATAGATCCTCTGTAGAATGTTCTGAGAAACACAAAAATAATTGTCATTTTTCCGCAGGTGTCAAACTTAAACCAAAATTTTCTGACACACACACAAACAAACTTGCGAGAGCTACATTGTGGGAGTTTTACTTTAAAATCTCTGAAAAAGTCACTTTTTTAGACATTTTTAAAGAACAATACATTTTTTCAAACTATATAGAAACAAATTTTCAAACCTATACAGTTTTGAGATTTTTCTCTTAAAAAGACACTTTTTTAGACATTTTTAAAGATTTTTTTTCTTTTGTTTTTTTCATTTTTTTTTAGTTTTACTCCCTTTTCTTAGCCAAGAGGATTGTGCCGCAGGCCTATAAAGTTAATAAACTAGAAAAATCCTCTTTTCTACTCTTTTACGGAATAAACCTCAATACTAGATTACAGTTTATTCCGTTATAGGGCAATTCGTAACGTAGTAACGCTAGTAAAAATACTCCCACAATGTATGAAAATACTCCCACAATGTATGAAAATACTCCCACAATGTAAAAATACCCTCAGAATGTCGCTTTATACTTAAAAATACACTCAGAATGTATCTCTTGTAAGTTCATATATACACACGTACGTACACAAGTCTAAAACGCGTAGTATACCTAGAAAGTGCTTGTAAACTGACTGCCTTAGAATACTTAAAAGAACACAAATTAGTCCACACACGAGACCCGGGTTTTTGGAAATTAAATACAAGTCTCTTAAAGGATAGTAATTATGCTAGTCAGATTAAGAATATTATTGGTAAAACAGTTCAGGAGTGCCATGGAAATGATCCAAATATTACCTGGAAAATGATTAAATTAAATGTTAGGGCCAGTTAGGATCCAGGAAGAAAAATATCACTAATAAGGAACTGGTAAAGGAAATAAATTCCATTGATATGGAGTGCAAACGTTATCCAAATGATGTTAAAGGAGAACCCGTACAACGAATAATCTACCAAAAAACCGTTCAACGTAAAAAGCCACCAAGTTTTAAAAAGAGTACGAGCCGTATAAAGTTAATAAATGTTAAGAGAGCACCAAGTATACTCAAGTGCGTCTGCCCCATTGGCAAATTTGGTCCCATTTCTTCCATTCCTAATTTCTTTGTTGAGAACGTTTGTGACATTTCATTAAAGGAACCGTCGTCATTAGACCAAATTGTTGATTTAATAATTCCACTGCGATTTTTGGTCTTACGTTTTTATAGTTGGTTGGCAGTTTGAGTTTGGAATTAGTATTCCTATTTCTTGTGTAAAGGGCGTCTTGTTCTGACTTGAATACTTTTCCAATTTATATTTCTTACTTTTGTTTGTTTTCTTGCTTGATTTCTTGTTGTTGTTGGAGATGTATTCAATACGGAATAAAGCCCAATCTCCTTGTAACATCAATTGTCTTCCCAATGAAAATGTGTTTCGACGGATCTGCAGCCGACTGTTCTATAGAAGGTATGTTGGTTATGAGTTCTGTGATTAGAGTCTAACTCACGTATGTTTCTGGGTATTGTACCAGTCTTTCTGTGAGATACCCTACAGGAAGAAGGGTACTAAAGACCATAGGAATGTCCCGCTGCTCTGGTTGTCTCACATATGAAGAGGGGTTGTTTTGAACCCGGCATTATTGCATTAGCACCTCTAGCATGAAAACTATAAATTAAATTTGGGCTTTTTGGAGGTTGATGGTGGGGAAACTGATATTTTCTTTTGCATTGTAGAAGAAATGGGACCAAGTTTGCCAATGGTGCAGACGCACTTGAGTATACTTGGTGCTCTCTTAACATTTATTAACTTTATACGGCTCGTACTCTGTTTAAAACTTGGTGGCTTTTTACGTTGAACATTTTTTGGTAGATTTCCTTTATTTTTGTGAACATCAAATAGCTATCAAAATGTATTATAGTTGGTAGCCAATTACGGAAGCTATTCCGTGTCTTCCGTGGTAGTTACTGTGCATTGTAGAAGAAATGGGACCAAGTTTGCCAATGGGGCAAACGCACTTGAGTATACTTGGTGCTCTCTTAACATTTATTAACTTTATACGGCTCGTACTCTGTTTAAAACTTGCTGGCTTTTTACGTTGAACATTTTTTGGTAGATTTCCTTTATTTTTGTGAACATCAAATAGCTATCAAAATGTATTATAGTTGGAAAATAAAACTTTTAGTGTTTTTTGACATTAATATTTCCTTCAGTTACTGAGATATTCAGATTTTCGGCAATTTTAGGCCTTTTTCACCAAAAAATATAATTAAAAAGGGCATCAAATTGTTGAAGTGTATTTTTGTCCCTTTGAGATAATACACTGGTATTTTACATTTTAAAAGAAAAGAATGAGTTACTGCTTTGTATTTAGGAAAAAGACGTATTTTACCAACAGGACACAAGGAAACCGCATGTTAATTTCTACGATAAGCTTATAAAATAAAGATGCATCACTCAGAATCCTTTAAACTGGCGAAAAGCGCATAAAGACCCCGGAAAACCCCCCCAAACCAGGCTGAAAATAACTAAAAATACTAAATTTGGCAAGCAAAGTGCTGATTTCATGGTTTTTCCTTGAAAGTGGCATCTCTGCAAAATATGAACATTATGTCTGAACAGGTAAAATTTACAAACCGAAGCAACGCATGAATTTCACAATACCATATTAGCCTTTTGGCATTAAAATTCGAATTCAATTTATATGAAATACCTGTAAAATCTTACGGGAGTGTACGCAACCCGATCTAGCCAGAGGACATTTTTTTGTTAGAGAACATATTTGTAATATACTTATTTGTAAACAGAATACACGTCTACACATGACACACTACATTTTGTGCATGTAATGTGTGAACTATATGAACTGTGTCACTGTTACGAGGTTATTTAAGATGATATTAAATGAAAATCTCAATAAAAAATCAATACTTTCAGTACTTGAATTTCTACTTTATATCATGAAATTAATCATCTCAACTAAAAAGAATGATAGCACCAACTGAGACTTACTATATATAACAAAATTAATTAATAAGTCGAAAATGGCAGGCTCGACCGGACTCGAACCGACTGAACACCCAAAATAAAAATCAATAATTTCCTTATCTTGACCAGTGGGCCATTCGGTTCAATTGGAGAAAAATTGTTGTCTCATTTTCCGTCCTAGGTAGTACTTTTTTAGATATATTTTGTTACGAAATACTTCAAAGACAACATATCTATTGTTATGAGTATTCATTGTAAAATCGAAACTGACAACCTTGGTGTTTCCTGACAATAACTGAATACTAACAATTACATATACTTCCATATCAGTTTCAATGGTCAGGGTGACCGTTAGCCTACAAATTAAAGAGAATGATCACCAGAACTGAATACTAGCATAATTTTAATATGGTGGGCCACAGGCGGACTCCGAACTGACAACAACCAAAAGTAAAATCAATGAGGTTTATCGCTTAGACCGCTGCGACACGGAGGAAGCTTGTAACATAAGACGCGAATTGTTGTATATGCTAGTGATGGTTCATTAGTGATGTTGAACAAAAGAATTCCGTTAAGCATCATTTTCTTTGTATGAAGTCAATTACTTTCAATGTTAGCAGTAAAAGGCACATCATGAGGATAAAAAGAAAACATGTACTAAATTTTGTCAATATTAATTTCGTAATAAAGGCTGTAGGTCTGTGAGACCGTTTTTTTTAAGTTTCACATTTTACCACTAATAATCGCTATACATGACCGTTTGAAAGCATTTCTAACTCGTCGTTTCCGTTGTCTAAATTCATATCTTGCTCATGAAATGTACCAAATATACTTCTGAGGGTTGAAATACATGCTGAGCTATTGTATTACGAGTAGTTAGCGGTCGTTAACGATACTCCCACCTAGTGGTTTTACTCGTCAAACACGCGTCAAACAAAGGGAAGTTTGTTTCTGATAATATACTCACGGCGTGTGTCGCTTTTATCATGGATGTTCTAATGCTTTTTTGCTGTTTTTTTTCTTATTTTTTATTTTTATTTTTAGCACTTGGTGGACACACTACCGTGTATCTTAATAAAAACTATAGATGAATTATACTTCCAGTCCATAAACTTCAATGGCCAAGGTGACCGTAAGTTAAGAAAATGATCTTACTCTATTGTAATTTTAATGTGCTGAAAGTCATGTATACCGCTGGACTCGAACCGACAACAAGAGACTATCCAAAAGTAAAATCAATAACGTCCAACGTTTATACCGCTCGGCCACGAAGGAAGTTAATTGCATGTAACGCAAATTGTTGGATATGATAGTAAGTGATGGTTCAGCGATGTTGAACAAAAGAATCCCGTTAAACGTCATTTTCTTTGCATAGAGTGAATTATCTTCAATATTATCACTAAAAGGCACATCATGAGGATAACTAGAAAATATGTATTAAGTTTGGCTACTATCCATTTAGTAATAGAGGCTGTAGGTCTGTGAGATCACTTGTAAGAGTTTCGCACTTGCCACTAATAATCATTATAAGTGACCGTTTGAAAGTACTTCTAATTCATCGCTTCCGTTTTCTTATTTCATATGTTGCTCATGAAATGTGTCCAATATACTTTAGTGGGTTGAAATACATGCTCTGGTTGTGTATTGCGAGCGGTTAAGCCCCAGTCACACTGGGAGATACGACAGGTTACAACTAGATGCGACTAGTTGCGATTGGCAAACGCAAGCAGTATTCGGCAATCTTAAAAAAGGTGTGCCACTGATCGGCGACGATCGCGGGCTGTGGCAGGTAGTCGCACATGTCCCTCCTGTCGCAGAGAGGTTTTCGGTCATGTTCAAAAACCTTTCTGCGATTGAACCAAGGTTTGACCGTCGCATACAATCGCCTACAATCGCATTTGGTCGTGCGATGGTGGCACGTCAAGCCCGGTGGGCTCACTCAATCTGTGATACTGACCGTAATGATCGTTACCAAAATCGCGGACAAATATGGCACGCGAGAGCGAACATAGATGTGAACCCTGTTGTAATACAGTTTTTGCGTCCAATCATGTATCACAATACATATCCAATGGGATAGAACCACCATACGATGGGGAAACCATTGTCATTAACCAAACCACCATGGCGTGCCATATTTGTCCGCGTTTTTGGCAAAGCTTGGTAACGATCATGCTGTCAGTGGTGCCGGTTGGGTGAGCCCACCGGGACGTCAAGTCGTATGTAGTCGCCGACTATCGTACGATTGGTCATTGTTTTAGAGTGGTGCTATTAATAGCACGATTGGTGGAAGACTATGTACAATACGACTATCCTGCGAGTGTCTGCGATTAATCGCACGTATATAGACCAATTGCGCGCTATGTGAGGACCGTTGTGCCACCAGCGTGTCACCACCAAGGACTGTTGTGCCACTGTTGTGCCACTAGTCTTGTGTTTGTTCGGTTTTGTTTCGTGCCATTTATCGTAGATGATCGTAGATGAATTTTATAGTGTGACTGCTACACACGATTGACACCTAATCTTACGATGCCTGGACGCTCGCACGATTTCTCAATCGCGGGCAATCCCAGGCAATCGCCTCTCCAGTGTGACTGGGGCTTAAGTGATTATTGATGATATTGCCACCTAGTGATATTCTCTCGGTCCAACGCCGCGTCAAAGGGAAGTTTGTTTCTATTGATGATAATGCCACCTAGTGCTATTTCTCGTCAAACGCGCGTCAAAGGGAAGTTTGTTTTCTGTCATATACCTCCCCCCCACGGTGTGTGTCGTTGTGATCTGGCTGTTTTATGCTTTTTTGGCTGTTTTGTTGGTGTTTTCTAGTGGACACACTACCGTGTATCTAATTTAATACAAAGACACATAAAATATTATTGCCACATATCGAGCGGTTTCATAGAAAAACGGAATTTAATAACCCTAACATAAATAAACCATCAAGGATGCAGGTTTTTGGGTGTATTAATTATAATAGGGCTGTTGTTGATATTAGAGTGTATCGGGGGGCATGGCTACAGAGCTACGCTGGCTACAGAGCGCGTAGTTCTGTAGCCATGGCGCGTTATGTTCAAGGGTATTATGTTTGATAGAGATTACTTTTTAGGCAAGGGGAAGTTCTGGAGTTTTGAGTTATACCACCATCACGGGCCGTGAAAATAAATAAGTCGGACCGGGCGGGGTAAGATCGGGAGTGGGCCAATTTTAAATTTTAGGAACTATTTTTTAGTAGTTTGTACGGAATAAAGTGCAATGTAGTGGAGTATGCGCGTACTTCCGTAGCAATTCTCTATTAAAAACGACCCTAAAATAGGAAATTGCCCAAAAATCAAAATAGAAAAGTAAAGACCTAGCCTATGGTATAACCAATTTACCATTCACTTTTAACCCCCGTCCCCATTTATTACGAAAAAGCCCAATACTACGATTGAGAGTGGCAATTTTAAATTTCAGGAACTAGTTTTAGTATTTGAACGGAATACAGTGCAATTTAGTGGAGTATGCGCTTTATTCCGGCGCATTCGCTATTAAAAAAGACCCTAAATAGGGAAAATGACAAAAAAAATCAAATAAGAAAAAGGGACCCTATGGTATAACCAATTTAGCAATTAGCCTTTAACCCCGTCATTTATTACGGCATAAAGCCCTACCCAATACTACTATGATGCGGTTTATTCCGTAATTGTAGGTATAGTATGTGAAGCGACTTGTCGTCAAATTTGCCAGAAAATAGGCCCGGGAAAGGGGCTTCCTGCACCACCTGCTATCAGGGTTAGTGGCTAGTAGTGCGCCATCAGTTAGAGGACGATACCTGCACCGCGTGGCGACATTCATACGTATTGCATAGCAGTTTCTTTTTCATGCGTTAGGGGGTCAATAACGGCACGGGTTGGCCTAACAAGACATTCCCGACACGGCTACTATTACTGTTTCATGGCTATGCAACTAAGAGCATTATTTGCCCATTGATTTGAATTTGAAACATTGTTGAAAAAACAATTTAAGATTAGCTTACCCGATGCTGTAAGTTACTTCATTGAATGAAAGTACCAAACTATGACTTGAACTGCATTGAAAATAGTCTTTACTCGCCCTTCACATGCAGTGAAACTAGTTCTTTACAACCGAGAAACCACATGTATAGTCTCACTTCTTGATCGATACGCTGTGACAACGGGAATACAGAATGCTTGCGCTTGCGTATTGTAGTATAAACGGTTTAACGAGAGTGAATAGTTTGGTGTACGGTTCAGGTACCAGGTCCACGTGTCAGTAGTGAGTTGCTCTTCGGGGCGGACGATATATATAAATCCGACTATGTTATTAAAGCAAGGTATGTACAGACCTCTGCCCAAAGTGCTATTATTTTTTCCACAAGACCCCGTTTATTATGTCTAAAAACAGTACAAAATTTACCTTTTCCCTACTGATTCAAAAACAGACGTACGATGACGATAATCGGTTGTTTTTTCCAATGTAGGTGATGACGTACGTCCATTTTTACTGAAGGGTCCCCCGAAGCAAAATAATAAAACCAATCAATGCGTGACGTCATCAAATCTTTATTGTTTCCAAAAATTGGCTGTTATTCCCTAATAAAATTTCCTTTTTACAGATTAACTCTTGTATATGTTCTTAAGAATTAATATTCAATTTGTCCCCGCATGAATGTGAAAAAGAAGGGTCCATAAGTCTACAAAACTGAAAACATAGTCAGCCGGCTAAATTACCCTTACGTGGACTTGATGAGCAGACGGATCCCCCTTTTAGTTTTCAGCAGGCTTACAGCCATTGCGCGCGGCTGCGGGGGGCTGCGGGGGTGGTTAGCGTCTAGCTGACCATGTGCTATTTAAACATCGCGCTAGTGTATATCGTTTTGTGCGATACGAAACCTGTGTTCATCAACTACAGTGTCCATGTGATGAGTGTCCTACCACCCATCGGTCTATTGTGTTCGCCTTGATGCTGTATGCATCGTTTTTTCCGCACTGTACCCAAATGACCTCGTATACAACGTCACGGTTTATTCCGATACATGGTTGCTCTGGTAGCTAGGACACCTCTCATGGGGGACACTCAGTTTCTTTAACCGGCACGTTTAGGTAATAATGCCATAGGAAAGACACATTATGAAAAGCATCATGTGTGAAGATGTATGACGCTACTGTGCCATCCGTATCGCATAACACAAATACATATCCCATATACAGTAGCGCGAATTTCAAATAGGGCATGGTCAGACCATGGACCTAATAGAGAGAACAACGCGAAAACCACCAATTACCTAATTCGATTACCCATTCATCTCGACAAAAGCTAGGCACTCTTTGCCGCGGTCGATGCAGTGACTATTTGGAAAAGCTGTCCACAAGACTTTGTAATTTGACCGAATGTTGTGACCCCTGACTGTAGGGGTTTTTGGAAAGTGCATAGCACATTCAATTTTCATCTTCTTTGGCAAGTTGTTGAAACCAAATAGAGGAGAATTTTTTTTCAGAAAATACCGAAAACCCCATTATAATGAATTGATTATTAACTGACAAACACTGAGATATTTGACATTTTAGATGCAAAATTTATTATGCATGTATTCTCTGATTGCATTTGCATGGGGAGAGAGTGGTATATTACTTGGGGACAGTAAGTGCCGCATACATGGGGCTAACGTTTCCAAAGTGGACGGAGTATAAATAAACGATATTACATCCCTCCTTTCCTTTTATTTAGCTAATGTAACTTGTATTGGAAAGATAAATAAAATGTTATTCTAAGACTGATAGAACTCTTTGTCATGTGTGTGTTGATGTGTGATTAAGAATAAAATATTGAATTTGCATAAATGTCCTTTTCCCCCTTTTTTTTTTTTTTAAAAAAAAAAAAAAAAAAAAAAAAAAAAAAAAAAAAAAAAAAAAAAAAAAAAAAAAAAAAAAAAAAAAAAAAAAAAAAAAAAAAAAAAAAAAAAAAAAAAAAAAAAAAAAAAAAAAAAAAAAAAAAAAAAAAAAAAAAAAAAAAAAAAAAAAAAAAAAAAAAAAATTGTATGTGTGTCACTTTGGGTACATGTGTTTTCAAATTGTTTAGGTAACATAGTCGTTCAAGTACCGAGGATGTCTACGGTTACGTCTAGGAGGGTGGTGGACTGCTTCAGGTATCCGTTCTTCGTCCTCGCTCCTGTGTGCGTCTTCATCACTCATGCATGCGTCTTCGTCACTCATGTATGCGTCTTCGTCACTCATGTATGCGTCTTTGTCACTCATGTATGCATCTTTGTCATTGTTTTGTCTGCGTGTGTTGTCTTGTTTAGGCATCTTTTTGAAGTGTGAGATGTTTCTGGTAATCTGATGGTTGTGACGTTAGGCTCTCACTTGCGAGCCTTTACGTACAACTACAGTGTATGGGGCAGGATTGTAGAAGGGTTTCAATTTCCCTCTAACTTGGTTCTTGACCAACACTGTGTCGCCTTCTTTGATGTCAGACAATTTAGTGTTTCTCCGTCTGTCTGCATAAGTTTTCATTCTTGCTATGGCTCTGTGATCATTTGTGCGTACAGTTGCATCTCGCTCCTTCTCGGATGTTTTTCGTGACTGTTCTGTATGTGATGGCTGTGGGAGTGTGGTACGTATTGGATGTCCGTGTAATGCTTCAAAAGGTGCGGTACCTGTGGTAGAATGTGGCGTTGCCCTATAGTTGCGAAGAAACGTCCATAAGTGTTGTTGCCACGACGTTCCGTCTGTCTCAGACGTCTGTACTGCCTTCTTAAGCGTACGCATGAAGCGTTCGACCTCGCCGTTCGCTTCTGACCACATTGGGGCTACACGGTGATGGTAAAAACCTGCGTACTTTGCAAATTGGGCAAATTCTTCCGATTGGAAGGGACTTCCATTATCACAATTCAAAGTCTTTGGTATTCCCACTTCAGAAAATATCTTGTCGAGACGAGGAATTGTTGCAGATGTGGATGATAAGATCTCGAGTGCTGGGTATCTTGAATAATCATCCACGACCACAAGAAGGTAGTGTCCAGATGGGAAAGGTTCGCAGAAGTCAACACTAACTTGTTCCCATGATTTCTCAGGTAGTTCGCTCATTTCCAGTGGAGCTCTATGAACTTCTGGAGTGGATGCTTGACAAGGGATGCAGCATTTGACTACCGCTTCAGTTTTCTCAGAGAGTTTCGGAAACCATACTTTGCTGCGGAGCAGGGATTTTGTTTTAGTCATTTCTTGATGACCTTGATATGCTAGTTTGATGACCTGATCTTCCAGGGATTGTGGAATAACAATGGTGTTCCCTTTCAGAATTACACCGTCTTCTGTGATTGACAGTTCGTTTCTCACATTCCAGTAGGACCTGTACGTGTCCTTTATCTTATACATGGTGTTGGTACGCTGATGATGAATGACTGATTGCAGTGCCAGGTCATTTGCTGTCGCTTGCTGTATATCGCTAAGGGTTAGGGCATGTGGTTTTGAACTTGTTTGAATGAAGTTGACATACTCTTCCGCTCTTTCTGAGGATCTACCTGGTGCGGAATCTGGATCTGGATGGCGTGACATATAATCTGCCGGGTTGTCCTTTCCAGCGCGATGGATGACCGACATATTGTGTGCCTGTAGTTTCAGTAACCAGCTCTGGATTCTTGCTGATGGATTTGCTTGTGGTTTGGAGAATATAGGCACTAACGGCTTGTGATCAGTGACCACTGTGAACTTGTAGAGGATGAATCGCTGTACAGCCCATACTATTGCCAGGGTTTCCCTTTCGATCTGTCGATATCTGGCTTCAACCGGATATAGGGAGCGGCTAGCATAGCACACATTCTTCTTATTTCCGTGCTCGTCCTCTTGGACCAAGATGGCACCGAGGCAGACTCGGCTAGCGTCTACCCATATCTCCATTGGACGGTTTATATCAAAGTAGCGTTTCATAGGCAATGTTCTTTTTCGGGGTGAAATAGGTGGTTAGCGCTGTAACAGCTGGTTCAAATTGTTCTCCAGTTCCAGTGTTCGGTAATATTTCAAACAGATCTTGAAGTGCAGGCCCACCATAATGTAACAGAAGGGCACGGCGGCGTTTGTCTACTTTGATGTCAAAACCAACCATGGCCGACCTAAATCTTGATACCCATTTTGTCCAGCTGATTGATAAACTGGCAGAATCACTGTGCGGATCAAAGCTGGGAAGTTGTGGCATCGCCATAGTCATGATGGTACACGAATGCAAACTTACACGCGATGCACGGTATAATATTTCAACTGTAATGTCAAAGTTCGGTACGTGACGACTTGGAACGTACGGTTGATGAAAGCAAACTTTTTACGAATCACGTGTTGAATGACAGTTTCTTTTGGCAGTTTAAACTCACGATTTCCGGGACTGGTGCGGACGGGAGTGAATTGCACGGCGTGCTACGGCCTTTTATCTTCGTCGCCAATATAATGGATTGTTTATTAACTGACAAACACACTGAGATATTTGACATTTTAGATGCACGATTTATTATGCATGTATTCTCTGATTGCATTTGCATGGAGAGAGAGTGGTGTATTACTTGGGGACAGTAAGTGCCGTGTACATGGGGATAACGTTTCCAAAGTGGACGGAGTATAAACAAACGATATTACATCCATTAAAATCCGTCATTCCTTTGTGGAGCTACGACTGTAGAAAATAAGCTTGCATTTTGGGTAATTTTGTGACCCGTAATTGTTAAAATTCTTGTGAAAATAATATGAAAATGTTCCGATCACTTCCGACTCTTGAGAAACGGTGTTATGAAAGTTCAATGTACCTTGTAACAATGTATAACTTATTAACTGGTGCCCAAGCGCGCCCAACACGTGTAATTGTACCTCAAAAACCCACAAAATTGTAATATTTTTAACTTCAGGTTATGTTGAATTTGTGGCTGTTTGATGGCCGATACCATGTCGAACTGATTCCAATGTCAGTTTCATCTGAAATATGAGTGTGATAAGTCATACTTTATACCTAATTAAGTGTATAAATTAAATTAATTAGCCCTCGTCTTCCGAAGGGAGGGGGGTTGTTACCGCTCTCTTCTATTCTTTTCGCCCTACTAAAATCCCATTTTTCCGGTGTCAAATGAGTTACTGTAATTGCCAATTGACATTTTATGCTCCGTTTCATGCCCCCCATAAAAAACACTACCGGGGTATAATAAAGGTAAGGGTGATCCCAAATTGATGGATAGGGCGTGGCAAGGCAATCACCACCCCCCCCCCCTCCCCCTTTCGGGAGGGGAAGGAAATACCAACGCCCCTAGTACGACACAGGAAGATTTTAGTTGTAATAGATAGCAGGTCCTCCTCTTTCCTTTGATACCAACATTTTACTAAACATCTGGCATAATGACGCCATAATGTCTTTACATGATGGAAAATGTTTAAGTGTTACAATATTATTTTATTATTTTTGAGCCAGTAAATTTGCAAAATATCAATGTTTCTTCCTATATGCAGTATTTTTCATACTTTATTACCTTATTGCGTCATAGTGACGTCATCATTGGTTTCTACATATTTTGATACCAATGGAAAAAAATAAACTCTAAGCTATACTGTAGGTACCAAATTTATAGGAATTGGATGTTCAATAAAGTAAATTCAAGGGAGTGGTACCCCCTTCCGGTGTGTTGTTACAAAAAATGATCAGGTAGACAAGGGGTAATAAGCAATAGTTTAAATGATGAAATGGCATGCAATTGGGACGGTTTCCATAAATTTCAGAACAAAAATGTTCCTGATCTTTCCTCTTTCCAATATTGCAATTTACATCATTCAAATTTGAAGCGGGCTCAACTTTCCCAGTAGAGCGATGGCCAGTCATCCCTCCTGCTGAGAGGGTGATTATCGCATTACCTTAAGCCGGTAAATGGGATAATGTTGGGATTTATTAACAAAAGGCGGCAACGTGATAGGTTCTTTGAGGCTAGCGTGTTGTGGGTCCTCCTCTCTCTTATGTCCATAGTCAGACAAAATGCTTTTAATTCGTTTTATGGTAAGTATAATTCCGTTTTCCCATGAAACCACTCTATATTTTTGTGTTCAATAATTGTTTTATTGTGTAAGTTATTCTTGATACAGGTTCTCCTTTAAACTTCATACGAAAGCTGAAAGAAAAAGAGAGAAAGTTCTTGAAAGTATTTATGATAAAAAAGGCACATGCTTTTTTATACGTACCAAAGCTAAGTGGGTTGTAGAAGGGGAAAAGAGTAGTAGGTATTTTCTTAATTCAGAAAAAAAAGCAAAAAGTTATTCGAACATTGACTGTTGATGGTGATAAACTTTCAAAACCTAAGGATATTCTTAATGCTGAAGCTGTTTTTGTAATCAAAATTTGAATACATTGAACAATATTAATGATAATAGTGACATTGACTCAGTCTCTTTTGCAACAACCCCTTCCGGAGCTAGATACCGATAGTTCGTTTAAAATGTGAATGTCGATTAACGAATGGTGAATGTTGGAAAGCTATCGGGGCAATGCCTAATGATAGATCACCGGGAACTGATGGTTTACCATCAGGATTTTGTATATCTTTTTGGAATGAAATTAGTGGTCCACTCTTGAACTCTTTAACTATTCCTGTCAGTTTCCCAAAGGGGAGGTGTAATTACACTCACACTCTTGCCTAAAAAGGACAAATCTTTGATGTGTCTAGAAAACTGGAGGCCCATGTCATTCCTGAACGTAGATTATAAAATAATTACAACGTCGCTTGCAAACCGTATGAACAATTGCCTTGACGCGATTATACATCATGATCAGAACGGCTTCTTAAAGGGTCGTATTATCAAAAATGTTAGATTACTTTTGGATATCATTTTTACAGATGTTGAGAATATTACTAGTTTTGCCTTTGTTATTGATTTTAAAAAGGCATTTGGTAAAATTAGTTGCAATTGTATAAATAAATCTCTGGTAAGATTTGGTTTTGGCCCCGATTTCCAGAGATGGATTAATATATATAACGGGGCTGAAAGTTGCGTTATAAATAATGGGTATGCCTCTCATTTCTTTAAAATTTTGAACAGTCTTCGTCAAGGTTGCGGTTTGTCACCTTCCATTTTTTTTATATGTTCAGAACTTTTAAGCAATTCAATCCGTGTGTCAAGGAAAATAAAAGGGTATAAAAGTGTCTTCTTGTATCAGTGGTGATTTAAAAGATTATGATATTAAAATAAGTCAGTGTGCAGATGACGCCATTATATATCAGGACGGTACAGATGACTCTTTACAGGAAACATAGGAGTTTTGGATAAATTTTCAGTATTTTTTGGTTTGCATATAAGCTATAATAAAAGTACGATCTATAGGCTAGGCAGTTTTAGGAATTAAAATGTTGTTCGTTGGGAAAATAGACAGATGAATTGGTCAAACGATTCCATTTTTTAGGTATGCATATCTTCCATGATATGGAACATTTGATGTTAACTTCAATAAGTGACTTGCTGATATAAAGAAAACCCTGCAAATGTGGAAGATGAGAAATCCTACCCTGTTGGGTAAGATCACTTTGATCAAATCTGTTGATGTGTCTAAACTTGTATATACTTTTTCTTTATTTCCAAACCCTCCAGAGCAATTTTTAAGGAGCTTGATAGTACTTTGTATATTTTTTTGTGGAATAGTTTTTCAGATAAGATTAAGAAAATGACTATGATCCTACCCTGTGCAAAGGGAGGTCTAAGTATGTCGGATTGCAGATAATTATCTAATGTTCTTAAAATTGCCTGGATCAAACGGTTTTACAGGGTGTGGCAGAAAAAAATCAACTAAATGAGGGATTTTTTATGAAGAAACCTTAACGGAATTTACCAAATTAATTCCTGTGTTAGATTTCCTGTTTCATCAGCTTTCACAATAATTTTAAAGTTTTAAAATCGATCAAGCCATTCAAAGGCTACACTTTTTTTTGTGAAGGTATCCGTTTTCTGCCCCGAACAAATTGCCCACTGACTGTACACATGAGATTCATTTCCGCGCAGCAGTAATGAATTAACAGGTTGATTTCTTTGGCGCCGTATTCAAATGCTACGCAGGACATGTGTTGAATGATAATGCAGAATACTTAAGATTTAATGAAATTAACAGGATATGTTTAAAATAGAACATTATAATGCTGTATCTGTTATCCATCCCTATACATGTAATTTGGAAGTTTTACTAAGTGGAAATCAAAAGAATGAAAAGAAAAAATGCTGCATATTGTTGCTTCAAGTCCCCAAAATTGATTTTATTAAACATTATTTTGATATCTGGTTTCATTTTACAGTCTTACCCAACGATGTAACCAGACATTTTCATTTGGGGGGAGAGGGACCAGGCGATGGGAGCCATTTAACTTTTGAGGCATCACTAAAACACATTTTGCAAAGGTGAACACGGTAACCTGTCAATACTATCAATTTATTACTTTCTTGATCTTTATCGGGGCCAGGAGGGGGCTAAGATTTTGAGTGCGGATCCCAACCTTACCCCTTACCCTCCCACGCCCTCACTAACAGGCTGGTTACGCCACTGGTGTTCCCTGACATTTATTCCAAATGTGTAATTAATGGAGGATATGCTGCAAATCCCAAAGCTGAACGTACAACCAAGCGTACTCTTTGGGTTACTCTAGCGTGTAACTTTCACATCGGGAACTTTCAACTGTAACTTTTGAACGCGTTAATCAATTATAATGCTGTAATTTTTATATGCGAGCTAACAAAACAGGGAATGTACTGCAAGAAGAAAATATATGAATAGCACAGAGGGTTTTCCATGAAAAATCACTCAAATTGGTTGTACTTTTTTGACTCACCCTGTATGATAAATCCAACGATGCTATTTGGAAATTGCTGTTCATAAATTCAATTCAGGCTGTTGTAGTATGGTTCCTTGTGTTTTTTAATGGATTTTTTGCTACATTTTGATTCTTTGTCTTTTTTAGGTAAATTTGAGGCCAAGGAACACAAATTTGGTTGTTCCCATTTTTTTCGACCAGTCGTTCGGCAGCCATCTTGGATTTCAAAATGGCCGCTATTTTCAACATATTTTCCCTCATATCTCCGTTTGTGGGCGATATAGAAAGGTAAAATTGGTCTCTATACACATATTTGTGATACTAAGGTTTCTATAAAAACCGTTTTTTTAAGTTGGAGCTAATTTTGTTTGGCGCCATGTTGAATATACTTCAGCCTGTATCTTGACTTCTAAATAACACATAGCTCTAAAAACGGTGGCAATACCCATATTTGTGATACTGAGGTATCTATATAAACCATAATTAAAGTTGAAACTGATTTCGTTTGACGGCTATCTTGAATTCAATATGGCAGACTTGTGTAAATTCACTTTGGCCGGTATCTTGACTTGTGAATAACATACTGGGCTTAAAATGGTGTTAATACCCATGTATGTGATACTGGAGATTCCGCAATTTCCCTCCACTAAGTTGATAATAGCGTTTGACTGCACTGATAAAAAAGGAACAATTATCCTTTCCGTTGAGTAAAAACAACAGATTTCAGATTTCAGATTTTACTGACCAAAATGGCTGTTACCTTTTGATCAACATTGTCTTGTCAGCTGGTGGACAATATATATTCTCTCATCAATCGTGATAGTAGTAAGAGTTTTCTTAATCTTAACATCTGGTTCTGGATTTCAGGCCCATCTTATCTTCTAAATTTCATTTTTTCGCTATTAAGTTTGTATTACACCTCTACTAAGTCACATCTAACTAAAAGATTGCTCTTGAGTCCCCCCCCCCCCCCCCCCACACATCTTCCATGTTAATAACCGACTGGCTCCTATTAATCTGTAATTGGGTTTCTTCGCCATTATTTTCTTTGAGTCGGCTTCTTTATTTTGTTGTACACATTTTGGGATATCCTTGGCGTCAGTTTTACTTTTGTCTAAACAGCATGTTTTGCTCAATAGAGTTGTCTACTTTTCGTATTTTTGGTAATTTGCACTTCTACCAAATTTTAGGGAATTAAATCTTCCAAGTTCAGCAATAAAGTTACGGAATATCACATCACAAGATCTTCCTGAAGTCCAAAGGAGTACAAAAGTCAATTGGGACCTGTCTGCGCAATGTCTAAAAAAGGATGTGTAGGTCAAAGGATAAAATATATTTTGTACAGGGATGAACTTTTCAAAATGCCTTTACGTAACTGAAAGTAGTCGCATTTAATTTATCTTGACTCAAGGATTCTGAAAAGGTATAGTTTGCTAGATCTAAGATGTTGTCTTGGGGATAAAAATGGATGAAACTTTACATCATAATATTAAATGTAGTTTGTAGATATGATAAACTGTACTTTTTTAAATTATCTTTTCAAAAAATATAATGAGGCTATCATTATATAAATTGAAGCATTTTAGAATATGACCCCTGCACAAAAGATATGTTATCCTCTGACCTATTTGTCTTATACCTTGATAGGCATCCTATGGATATGTGACCATTGACCTTTTTACTCTTTTTTGTAATATTTCATAACTTTATTGAAGCATTTAGAAATGTAATCCCCTTATGTGACTTGTGACCTCTGTAACCCAAATTGCTGAAGGGTGCCACAATTAATAGGCAGACGGGTTGGTGAAGTTGCTCACCGACCCACCTTTCACTGGGCTATACAAATTAAAGTGGAAATTTTGAAAACCTTACCTTGGTATTACAAACATGGGTATTGTCATCCTTTTTGTTTTCTTTGTAGCTCACAAGCCATGATACAACGCAAAATATACTGAATAAGAGTGGCGATCATTTTGAAATTCAATATGGTGGTCTAATAAATAAGCTAGAACTCAGAGAGTAGCATAATTGAAACCTTAGTATCATATACATGTACATTGGTATTACTATCTTTTTGTCCTCCTATGTAGCTTGGAAGCCAAGATATTGGGAGAAATGTATTGAAAATAGCGGCCATTTTGAATTCAAGATGGCAGGTAAACAGCTGATCGAACAAAATTGGAACAGTCAAATTCAATTATTTTAGCCCTCTAAGTTATTTCCAACTCAAGACACATGCCGAAGTATATTAACCCTAGTCTGGGGGTTAAAACCCCCTATTGAATTTTCCTCCGATGCGGTAAAATGACAAAGGCTTTCGTAAAAAGCTTCCAGATTACCATTTTCTGATTTCCAGTTATTTTAGCGAAAATTATGTTAACTTAACACCTTCACCAGGGTTAGGGTATACCTTCAAAATCGAAGGTAGAGGGGTGGTCGCCACCCAAGAAAAATTTAGAGTACATTTTTTTTTAATATTCTGTAAAGTATGGCTCTAAAACTCTATGTTTATGTAAACTACTCAATTGTTAAGAACTGAAAACCGCATGAAAATCTGATATTCCTACCTTTTTTCGCGCAAAATTGGATTTCGCCTATTTTCTGTAGCAAACGTCAATGACGTGATGACGTATACTAGGTATGTTAGTATCTATTTTGATATCAATAGAAAGAGGGGACCATAGCTATCCACTGGTATCAAAATCATATTGCATCAGGTGCTTTTATAATAAATTCCGGGGGGGTTAATAACCCCCCTGGTAAAAGGCTTGGTTATACGAGGGTTAAACGTGTTGGCCATTTTGAATTCAAGATGGCTACCAAATGAAATTAGTTGCAACTTAAAAAACGGTTTCTTTAGAAACCTTAGTATCACAAACAGGGTATTGCCACCGTTTTAACCGCTGTATGTTATTCAGTAGTCAAGATACAGGTCAAAGTATATTCAACGTGGCGGCCATTTTGAATTCAAGATGGCCGCCAAACGAAATTAGATGCAGATTAAATAACGGATTCTATAGCAACCTTAGTATCACAAACATGGGTATAGACACCAATTTCACCTTTCTATTTCGCCCACAAATGGGAGATACGGGGAAAATATATTGAAATATATCCAAGTTGGCTGCCAAACGGGTGGTCAAAAAAAAGGGAACAACCAAATTCGAGTTCCTAGGTGTCAATATTACCCAAAAAAGACAAAAAATCTAAATGTAGCAAAATAGCCGACAAATCCAAAAACAAGACGATAAGGCACCATACTATTGGCGGTGATCTGCTATTTAAACGTAATTTTCAGAACACTTAGTTCTTTATAGAACATATTAAGAACCCTTTTGTAAAAGATATTGTGAAATGCTGGGCTACCAATCGTTTTAAGAAAGCGTATTCTCAATGATATTGTTTGGTGTAATTCTTTTATTAAAATTGATAATAAGTTGTTCTTTTGGAAACACTGTTTAGATCTGGTATTGTGTATATAATAGACATGTCGGATAATTTTCACTTTTTGAATGCTAAAAAGCTGCAGGATAAATTATCTAGCAATATAAACTGGTTCCAATATTACAAACTCATATCTGCCATTCCTAGAGAATGGAACGATAGCATTAAATTACATGTTCAGGTTGACACAATCAAAATTGCTCAAACATCTTTATCGTGTCTTATACAGGGTGAGTAAAAATGGTTCCTGATTGTGTCCGCTATTTTGAATTTTTAAATAATAAATATCTAACATATGTGGTATCATCCAAAAGCCTATTTCATTATCTTTAATTTTCGGCAAAGATAATTCCAATCGGTTAATTATAGACCGAGCTACATTCTTTTGAATTAAGTAGTCAGCTTTTTCCCTATCCACGGATACCCATTTGAATGCACGGCGGCCAACTAAGCAATGACTCCCCCAAATGATAAGGGTATGTCATGTTTTCGTCAAAATAAAGTGGTATCTTAAAAGTGTAAAAGAGAGTGATAATGATATGTTTTACTTACAACACTTTTATTTCAAGATGTGGCATATTTTGGTCTACAAATATAGCCCATACTCTCAACCGCAAAAAAAGTTGTCACCGATGCCTGTTCCTTAATATTGTATGATTCATTCAACTCCTCCAGAAACTGTTACTTGTATCAAGTTAATTTATTTTTTCAAATGATTGTAATGAGTGATGCGGACGTAGAAACGTGACGAGGGCATCGATTGTAAATTGTGACCGAATTTTATGGGATTAAATAGCATCACATTTATTCTGCAGTCAATAAATAGACCGATTTTCTTTTTATGATACATTTTAATGTGAATCCGTGGACAGAGCGCCAAACCGATAACTTTATCCAAACTACTGTAGCTCGATCTTTGTAGCACATTAAAGATAATGAACTAAGCTTTCAGAGGATACCACATATGTAGATACATTTAACTTAAAAATTCAAAATGGCGGATACAATCAGGGTCAAGTTTTTTTTTACTTACCCTGTAAATGCGCAATAGACTCACAAACTACGAACTTTCATTTCAAATTTTGCTACAAATGATTGTTTGTTTAAAATTGGTGCTACCAATCATTCATTCATTCATTCATTCACTACTGCACAATGTCATGTAATATAATTTTTAAATATCTAGCTTTGTTCAAGGACTTACTCTGTATAGGTTTTATAGAGTGCACTAAAGAAGCTTAAATCTCAAATAACTGCTTTATGACTTTGTTACGTAATAACTTGCTTTTTTGTATATCGATTGCTCCTGATATTTTTATGCCATCTGCGTATGAGATCAGGTCAAATATATGGAAATATTGAATGCATTGGTATAATGGTTTTGACCATATTAAGAAAATATAAATATAAAAAAAAACATTTTTTAACCTAACACCCTTAAACTATACCAAAATTGGTATCAACTTATAGAAAATTTTATTGGCTTTTAAATGACGTAAACGGCATTATTTTTTGAGGTTGTAATCAAAAGTTATACATAAAAAATGCTTTTAGGTAAAAATGCGACCATTTTGGACGCCATCTTGGATTTTTATTTTTTTGCAAGAGGCTTTTTTAATCCAACATCACTTTTCATATCCCCAACATATACACTATGTATGTATGGGGTCAAACACTTTAGAGCCGAGGCTGTAAGGTCAAATCTGTTTAAGCGAGATATTGATGGCTGGCTCTGGACTAATAGAACTTCCAAAGTACACAGTTGTTCTGTATGTCGTAAAATTAGTACAGGGGCAAATTTAAAATCACGTAAATAGTGTTTAACTGTACACTAATGTATTTTTCTCCTAAAAAGGAAAGAAAACGTGATATTATGTCCTGGCTAGAACCCTTTCTTATCAATCAATATGGGCGATTGTAAAGGAAATTAGAGCAAAATTAAGAATATCTTTGGATTCAGGGCACAATAGGTTCAATTGACATAAAATCTTATTTATCTATTTTGAATTGCACTTTTTACAACAGTCGCACTCACCAACACGATGCATTCATTGTATAAACAAACAAAACAAAAACTAAAATCCTAAAAAAAATCAGATCAGTGGGCCCTCCCTACACCCTTGGACATCAGTCCTTTTAATACTGCGCTGACACCTTTTTTACCCCAATGGCCACCCATACGCCCTCATACGAACCAACTTGTCCACGGATTGACAAAATTCAACACTACAAACGCGCCCGCCTGAGACTGTTGAATCTGTTAGACTGTTACCCCAGTCTCGGCTCTGTATTCTGGTTTTTAGAGCGCACTGGTTAAAAGACTAAATGCCTACCTCAAAACTTGAGGACTTTTCGCTTACCACCCCATAGCTGGACAGCCCTGCCAAACCCAACTTTGTCCACAGAAGTGAATTGCCAAAGGGCTCTGTAATTTAACACAGGTATGAGTTAGACCGCCTAGACTGTCCGAATCGGTAGGGAAACTGTCTCCAGCGTATCGATCACAAAAGACACGTGACCGAGCATTATCTTGCGACACATCTCGGTTAATTTTAAGTAATCGGGGACCAAGACACGAAACTCAACAAGGTGGGTATCAATGCACGCGACTGTGTTTATTTATCGTCCGCGACCGCAGATAATTGAATAGCTCCTTTAATAAGTTTTGCTAGTGCGATGAATTATGCAGGAGTACAGTTGCATCGTTTCACTGATCACTTTTCGTGCTTTGTGATCTAATTTGTGTTGAATACAGTGGTTCTAGGGCCTTATCAAGTGTCCAAGTATGGAAATAACAACAATAAAAAAGCACCCAACACCAGAACGGGGAGGAGACGGCCTGAGGAAAGAAAGAAATCAGAAATTGTCCCTGTGATTTCTTCTGTTTTTTGTTTTTTTGTGGTTGGTTGTAGTATTTTCCATTGAGGATGGGCCTGATCATTCTAAAAATAATAGGGGCCTACTACATGCATTACTGCAGGTGCCACAAGCACAAGCTCTTCATTTACCAAGCCCAGTGGTGTCCATTCTTCAGAAAACCGAATTATTCCCAGCGCTATACAAAGCTGTATGCTGACTTTTTTTAAATAAAAGACCAAGACGGTACCGACCCCAGAATCCTGTGTGTATGGCCTACTTCCCCGTTCTTGCTCCTATTTTCTTATCCTTCCTATAACCTCATTCATAGCTTGTGTAGCAGGATTAATGTCTTGGTCGGCCCGCTGCGCCCCGTAAAAGCCTTCGGTTAGGAGAAATTTCTCCCCTCCCCCTCCCGAGGCAGGCCATTGCTGAGCTGAAAATTAAAACCGTAACCCATTTCTAAGGGTAATTTTGCCGAAAAATAGGTACCAACTAGTGCATTGCACGCCATGTGGGACCTGCGACCTATGGTGTGAATTTTGAACACAGGACTGACCAGGTTCAGTTAGTAGTTTACGCAAATTGACCTCTAGATGACCTTGACCTTTTGGAGGCACTCTAAAACCCTGATTACAAACGTCAGACTGTCCTCCCCAGCCCACGGGGCACTCCCTCTTGAAAGCGGACACGCATATAAATACGCTGTTTAGACCACCCTTTTTCAGCATCGTTTTGTCACCCAAACACCCCATCACCAAAAATAACACCCATATTTTGTGAAATTTTACCACTAGCACCCAAAGACAGTGATTTTGGGGGGAAAATAAAATTTTTACCCACGACTCTATTTTTTAGAAAATTTTGCAAAAACCCGACCCCATTTGGGAACATGGCATATTTTGCCACTCAGAAAACCCCTTGGGGTAATTTGGCCATCTCCCACCCAAAGGCCCCTATTTTTTCAATCTCTGTCAAAGAATGCCTTTGATTTGGAAAGTACGAGCTAACACCCATATCCATTTATATGTGAGTGCCCCCCCCCCCCCCCCCCCCCAACCCGGTGTCAGCCCATTATGTCAAAGTATACGAAATGTAGCCGGACAGACCAGATGTGGTTTATTAGTATAGATATCTGAGGATTTCGATACGAGCAATGATTAAAAAGTCTTCATCCAGCTTCATAAGATCCTGAGGCGCCGGTTATGGAAATGCGAATAAAATTGAAATGGGGATCTTTATTCGATTAGTGGACAAATTATCCAAAAATGATTTTGTACCGTATAGTAATCTAGAATAAATGTACACGACAAGGGTTTCCGGATACTAGTATTTGATTGTTACTGATAATAATCCATAACACGACCTAGTACTTTTATTGTTATTGAGTTTTAAATTAAATGCCAGCATCATAAAGGTCAAAATCAAACTTTAAACCGAGAAATCGGGACTAGAGGCCAAACACCTGCTAATTGAGCCAAATCACATGTGCGCGCGCGACAACCCCCCAGGTGTTGGTCAACAGCCGCTTAGTCGTTCCATGGCCCGTTTTAATCTGCGCAAAAAAATAAGTCGTCACACTGATTGGTCTGGCTAAGTGTCTCTTACGCGCATACGGCAATCGGAGACAGTGCGATATAACCAAAATCCATGTGTTTTGACTAATGTTTGTGGCGAGTAACTTCCCCCGACCTCGGTGAGATTGAGACTTTTTTTCCCTACCGATTCGGAGGGTCCACGGATATGGGTTGAGAGTCGAGTGTAAATTTCGTCGCTTTAGCGTTTCATCACCGTGGACCCGAGGGGGGTCCCAGAATCTGTTAGAAAGTGTCTACACTTCAACCATCATGCAACACGATGGGTGACTTCCCTGTCTCCTGTTCGCTCCTCCCACACGTTCATCATTCAAATCTTCACTGGATTCCAATCACATTGCCAGATCCCCGGGGATTTGTGTGTTGTGGTCTTTGTAGTGTCAAAGGTCATGGCACTCATGCATACATCGCGTACGCGATGGTATATGCTATAACGTTGTAGAGTCATACTTCAAATAGACGTTTTCGCCGAGGGCGTCCCTAAGAAAGGATTGCACCCATTTGTACCTAATTGGCGCCTAATTTGGCCATTAATTTAGTGGCGTGTTCGCTCAATGTTTCATACCAATTAATCCCGCCGTAATTGGGCGCTATATTACACTGATACACTTAAACTCACCGTCCTTTCTGCATATTGTTTGCTTGGCCTGAAGACTATCCCTTAGCTGTATGGGTAAGGTAACAACGGAAACTGATATCCTGCCTGTGTAGAATATTATGCGTCGTAAGTTACTGAAATTATGATAGAAACCTAAAATATAGTGATGATTATACACCGCAAGAGGTAATTTAAGAAAAATGAGAGGTTGTGGTTTCTCAGAATGCGAAAGCACATACAACTTTGTCCATACTTAGCTAGCCGTAACAGTAAATCTAAGCTCATTATTATAAATCCAAATCCCTGTCCAACTTGCTTGTTGCATAATTAATTCATCACAGTTAGGGGAATCCCGTCACGTAGTAAAAATCTCTGAAGTTCGGCCGAAGGTAAGGATTTTCCGAATTTGCCATGGTCATGATTCTACAATCGGTAGGCTACGAATCTCCTGCGTAAAACCAATGACTTCAGTATGAATTTTAAATTCAATTTCAAGTTATAATTCAAGGATAAAAGTGTAATGAGATGGCGACTGTCCATTTTTCTGTGGTACGTGTGACCAATTTGGTGGTGTGTTCATGGTGTGTTCCCTAGATCGTACACATTCGAACAAGCAAACGTGCAGTAATCACCACCGAAAAAGATCTCAATTTCCTAACCTTTGTATATTGAGGTGTGTGTTAAAACTTATATTGAATGATTTCAGGATTAAGATTGACTTTCCAGAAGCATTCGCAATTGCGAACTGAGGTTACTATTCATAAAATGAATATGGTTGCACGCTCATATGGCCACGCATGATGTACGGTACGAAAAGCCATTGCAAGCTATTGCAGTGTGGCGCTAAAATGTATTGGGGGGGTACTGACATTGGAAAGAGGTACGGGTATGTGCGGCCCTTAAAGCAATATAAGCAAATTTTTTTGAAGAGCGCCCTCAATTTTTCAAAAAAATTGAGATTTTTACACGGTTATATTGGTAACTGGATAGTAAACTATACCTGTGTATGGTTAAGCTCGAAAATGTCTGTGTGTCACAAACGAAGGAATTTTATAATCAGAACAATTATTATCGGGATCTCCGATAATAATTCAACGGCTGCTGGAAACGGCCTTCCAATGTAAAATAGCCTGGAGATAGCGCCATGTACGTGTCTACGTGTCATCCATTAGTTGTTTGATTGGTTCAGGCAAGTCAAGTTAGAGGTTATTTTCTCGAGGTGGCACTATTTCATCATGGACGGACATAAATGTAGCATTTTCCAGCTCTGCCGTTTAAGTCCAATCTAGGATCCCAATTCTAATTACAAAATCGCTTATTTTATGATAAATAATCATTTTTTAGCATTCTCGTTCGCAGTTATAGTTAATTACCAACGTAACTGTGCCAAAATATCAAATTTTGAAAATTGGGGGCGCTCTTCAAAAAATGTGCCATTATTGCTTTAAGACCAAAATTTCGCGTCTCTCCAGCAGTTCCCCAAAACCCCAGTTGAAGCATAATTCAGTTCTTATAAGGTCCCCTTTTCAGAAAATGTTTGCCTCAGAAGATGAATTTTAGCCACATTTCAGCTCCCAAGCCTGCAAATTTCTCAAATTTTCAGTTCCCAAGCCCCTACTTTCGGAGACAAAATCAGTTCAAAAGCCCACAAGTTCGGAAATAATGCTTGTTCATAGACTAATCACAGTGTGAAATAGCTAAGCTCAAATTGAAGTCCTTCATATAGAAAATCACAACTTATTGTTATGTAAAGCTTCATGTTTGGAAACCTAGTAGGATTTACTGCATTTTGATTAGAGCGCATAAGAGAAAATGTGAGTTTATGATCATTTTTCAAGTTTGTCTTTATTGTTGTTTCAGGGATCAAACACAGTTGTTGAATATATTAAATGACGACAAGAAGTAAGACAGTCAAATATCTTGCGCCTTATTGCATCAACGTGTTATTATGCAATAAGGCGCAAGAGGAAAGGAGAGGAGAGAGAGGAAAGGAGGGGAGAGAAGAGCGGAGCGAGGGAGAGAAATAGAGAGAGAGAGAGAGAGAGAGAGAGAAGAGGAGAGAACTAGGCATCGATTGTGCTTTAGAAAGACGAGTATATCTGCGGTGGCATTTGCTGACCACTGAGAACATTGTCTCCAGTCTGTATACACCACAGAGGCTTTGGGTTACGTGTTTCTTTGCTTGTGCCAAACTCTAGCGATTATAGCAAGTTGATTTGTGGCCCTACAAGGACTTTACAGATATTTAAAGATGACTTTATTTTTATACACAACTAGCCCACAGGGACCTTTGACCCCAACGGTCTACACCCTTGGGTAGGAGTCTTCTGACCAAGACTGGTGGATTTTATAGAATTGTTTTGTGGATAAACAGCAAAGGAGGTTGGAGGGGACTGACATTGTAATGACCCCTGTGGGACCTTTAACCCAGTCTGGAACACCCCATATGGGTCTTTGGGTCAGCGGTTCTTTCTTGAAACAAGTCTAGGTGATTTATAGCAATTGATTTTGGCGAAAACATAAAAAAGGAGGGTAAGAGACGACCGACCGTAAAACCCCTGCATGACCCTGACCTAAATCGGTAAGCAACCACCATAGAGGGACTTGCATCAGCGGTTCTTCGGACCGACTGGTGATTATAGCAATTGATTTGTAGAACAAATAGAAAAAGGAGGGTTGAGCGCACATGACTGTATGGACCCCTGCGTGACCTTACGTCTCAGTCTGTGAACATCACATATGGGCCTTGGATCAACGGTTCTTCTGACCAAGTCTTGTGATTGTAGTAATTGATTTGTGGCAGAAACAGCAAAGAGGATGGTAAGAGCGACTGACCAGTAATAACCCCTGTGTGACCTTTGACCCAGTGTGTGAATACCCCATATGGGGCTTAGGTCAGCGGTTCTTCTGACCAAGTCTAGTGATTATAGTAATTGATTTGTGGCAGAAACAACAAAAAGGAGGGTAAGAGCGACATGACCTGTAATTGCCCCTGCGTGACCTTTGACCCCACTCTGTAAACACCTCATACGGGGCTTGCATCAGCGGTTATTCTGCCGAAGACGGGTGATTATAGCAGTTGATTTGTGGCATAAACAGCAAAAAGAAGGGTTAGCGCGACATGACCTGTAATGACCCCTGCGTGACCTTTAACCACATTCTGTGAACATCTCATATGGACCTTGGGTCAGCGGTTCTTCTGACCAAGTCTAGTGATTATAGCGATTTGTGTCAGAAACAGCAAAAAGGAGGGTAAGTGCGACTGACCTGTAATGACCCCTGTGTGACCTTTGACCCCAATATGTGAACACCCTGTATGACACTTGGGTCAGGGGTTATTCAGATGAAGTCTGCTCAAGATCACGTTAGCTGTGTAACACTAGTAGCATTTTGAAATATTAAGAGGGGTTAGAGAGAATGCCCCCTTTTGACCCCTTATGACTTTGGATCAAAAATCTTGGAAACACCCATTATGAGAGGGCATTGGCAAGAACTGTGACCGTAATGGAATGATAGCACATGCGAATGTAGGGGAGAAGAGGGGAAATGGGATTAAGCGCGACACAATGGCCGCTATGACATACGCGACCCCTTTGGTCAAACTGTGAACACCCTATATAAACCTTGGGTGGGGGATTCTTGTGGCCAATTCTCCATGCTATCTGAGCAAGCGTCTGACACTAGTGGCATTTTGAAGCAAGGTACAAAGAAAGAAAGAACTAGAACTAGCCATGCCTGGGACATGGCAACAAGACGGCCTAATTAGGAATGGTGTCCCCCTTAATGTAAGTTGCCCGATATGTAGTACACGACTAGTCCCAATAGGTACCTTTATACTGGTCACCCAGTAAAGAAAGGTACCAGACACTTCCATAGGGTTTCGATGTTAATGAAATTGGCAACTTACTGTGTTCAATTGTGCACCTAATTATGGTTTAACTCAAAACTTACTTATACCGACGAGCTCAGCGCAACTTGAAGAAAAACATGATGACTATGTCGGGTGCTTTAAGGTGCTAATTGCAGAGTATTTACTGTATTAGCGTAAGACAAAAGCCCTGCATTCAATTAGAAAAGGAAGTTGGGGTCAAAACACGGGTGCATTATGGTCAAACATCGTTCGTAGTCAGGCCGTTGACACTAAGTGGCTGTCGTCTTTTTTGCTCCTTTTCCCCGCAAAGTGGCTATGGACAAATACGAAAGTTCACGCATTCCAACAAAATTCAGGGTTCTGCCTGTCGAAAATAACTTCTAATATGGAGTTGTGATACGCTATCGTGCTGTCGTGCACAAATGAAGACCGCAATGAACTTCGCAGTGCAAAACTCGACTATATAATAGCGCCGCCCAATGAAGTTACGTCCGGTCTTTAAGGGGATGAGGCACTTAACTTTTTATAATGTTAATTACTTTATTCTTCAAATGCTCCTATTTCCGTTATTTACATTTCAGATGTGAGTTTTTAGTATCAATATTTAACTCCCTTTATGTTTTTTTCTTTTGTTTTATTTTTATAAATCGAGGTTAGATTTTTCGCTACCATACCACTCATATACATCTTCTCTGAGCCAACACATCATGCAGTTTTGTGTAATTTTCGTATTTTTTTGTAAAATATTAGAGGATTCATGCATACACTTTCATATGATCCAATTTTTACGTTCTCTGCCATATATCCTAAAACACAGCTGCGGGGCATGTATCACGAGCAGGGATTGTCCCTCCAGTTATGTATCGCGCCTCCTTAACGGTCCGAGCCAACCATGTCGTTCCGATGTCATCTCCGAACTGAATCCTCCTTGCTAAAGGAACTCTCAGCTGGGGTTGGTCATGTTTGTCCATGTAACTGGCAATCATTGTTGATATCGCGATTGCAAGATTTTTTCTCCGATATAATTTCAAATCATAATTTGTCATAGTTGAACATTTAAACAAACACCACACCAACAAAATAAATAAAAAATGTGCTCGGATTCTTTTCAATTGAAACTCACAAGGCAGCAACACACACAGTTGCTACACACATTGACCATCATATACTAATTAAGACCAATGCCGTCGGGCCGCGGCTGAAACGTTGACCGACCTCACGTGACCTGCAATTGACCATTTCATTTAACATGGAGAGTGCCCGTTTACGTTTGTACTTATTTTTCGTTCGTCAATTTTCATCGTTTTTACGCTCTTTAGGACATAAAAAACACATGAAAAGATTATTCCAGGAAGCTTCGCGAACCGCTAACAAATTTGGATAATTAGTGCTTAACAATTCTAACAGCCAATTTCATGTACATCCAATGTCAATGTCAGAGTTTGTGACTCATATACTGATAAAGTATAGAAGAGTCACTGTTGGTACTAGTCCACACACCACCAACCCAATGGCGAATATGGAGTGTCTATCAGGCAACCTTGGCTAACAGACGACGTGCATCGCTACGTTAACAAACCAGCTATAGTCTTTCTGTCTAGCCAAGATGAACTACACAACTCTAAGATGCTGCTATGTCATAAGGGAAAAATACTAATTTGCTTATGACTCAAGACTCATGTCAGTACCTATTTCAACTATGAACTGCCTGAACATGTGCAGTGATTGAGACGTTAAAAATTGACAAGCTCGCGAACAAGCTGCTATGAACCAGAAGACTCATTTTTTTCAAGCAGAGAAGACTCAATTTTACTCACTACCCTACTAAACAACCAACCACCATATCCTACCGCTTTTCCAGAAACACCTTATCCACGTTGCCAGCAGTGAGGCAAGAAATCCAATTAGACAATGCTTCTTGGTTTGACAGGCCTTAACTAGAAGCGAAATCTTTGACCTTAAATGACCTTGGACCCCCAAAATAAGTTCGGTAACATTAATCATATCAGAAGGTCCCATGTCACTCTACTATGTTTTTACTTTTTGAGATACAAAAATTTTGAATATTTTTTTTGGTTGTGCCCGGAGTACCGTACCCCCTTAATGACATTTGACCCGTTGCCGAGCACAACGTTGTGGAGGGTCTTAACTTTGCTTCTATGATAATTATCGTGACGCATAACAACGTTCATATAGCAGATTAGTGATTTTTGATGATTTTTTTTCACATTAATACCGGAAGTCCCCCCCTTAATGACCCCCCAAGATTGACCTCTCGACCCATAACATGTGTGAAGGGTCCCAAGCTGGCTTCCTATGCAGGATTCACGTTCCATGCAATGTAAACGTAGGAGGAGTAGCCATTTTAAACGAAAATCACAACTTTGACCCCTGTGAACCCAGATGACCCTCGAGGGTCACCGTCATATGTAAATAAATGGGATGACCCAGCGCTCATTTGGTGCAAATCTGGTCAGAATACCTCAAACCGTGACTGAGCTAGAAGCATTTGAAATGGTTTCCAGAAAGAAAAAAGAACCTAGATCTGTCTACAAATCTGAACACAGTCGAGATTACTCATAAACGGAACTTGTAGAAGAAGCATTTAGTGGAAATCATGTCTTGGACTCCTGTTACCCCAATGACCTTTGTCATCATTCATTACGTACTTTTTGTGGGGATGTCAATCTGCTTCTCTACTGAGTCCAGTGAATCATACATGTCACTTTCAAAGGAGTAGTGATTTGAAGTATAACGTAATTTGATGTATTTTGATCTTTTACCCCTAACCTGTTCAAAAAAAAAATGTTATGGGGGTCATGATTGATTTTTATTGACCTCTCATCAATACTACAGGGTGGGATAAAAAGAATTTCTATTGAATTTGACCTTGTTTTAAATTTTACAACAAGTAATATGTTTGACCTCTGTGACCCCATATGACCCATATTGACCTCGTTACCCATAACTTTTTGTGTAAAGGGGCTCAGCTATTCATATTCATGCCTCACACGATCAGGTTGCTTAATCTGTAGGAGTAGTAGTTGAAGTATAACGTTAATTTGATGATTGTATTTTAACCTTTGACCCCTAAACTCATGGCTCATGTGATGGGTCATAATTGACTTTTATTAAACTCTCATCAAGTGCTACATGGGTGGATAAAAAATTTTTTTGTACCTGTTTTAAATTTTACACACAGTCATTGTTTGACCTCTTGACCCCCAGAAATGACCCCATAGGGACCTTTTACCATAAACTTTTCATAAGGGGCTCAATCTAATTCATATGCATATGCATGACTCGTCACGATCATTTCTTAATCTTAGTAGGATAGTGATTTGAAAGTTAACGTAATTTGATGTATTTTTTTTTTTGTTTTTTGATGACCCCGACCCCTAAATCCATGTTTCATATGACAAAGTCCAATTGACCTTTGTAGTGTTGATCAATCCCTATGGGAGATGACAGCATTAGTTTTAAGATTTGAGTAATCCTAGATTTTTTGCATGGTAACGTTTTACCTGTGACCCTATCGTACCTGACACCAATCGGGTCATGCCAAAAGTTTTCTTGGTGCTTGTACTTGTCCTGTACCAGTTATTCCGGTCAATTTGGATGTTCCATGGTCCTGAGATTTTTGCATGTTGACAGAAAGAAAGAAAAAGAAGAAACCGTACAAGAAGTAAAACACCGTCAGTTTCCCGACTGGTAACTAGATCTGTCTAGAGACTAACACATCAGAGTACTCAGACCGGAACGTTGTAGAAGAAGCATTTTTCGCCTTAGTAAAAATCAGGTCTTGGACTCCTGTGACCCCAAATGACCTTTGATCAAAATTTCATTAAGTAACTTTGTGGGGGATGTCAGCTTTCATGACAACCATGCGACACTGAGTTCAATACTAGGTTCATCTGTAAAGGAGTATGATTTGGAAAGTATATTCGTATTTGATGTATTTTGAACCTTTGACTCCTAAACCATGGTCATGTGATGGGGTCATGAGTAACTTTAACCTTTTATTGACCTCTCATCAGTCCTACAGGATGGGATAAAAAATTTTCTATTTGACCTGTTTTAAATTTTACACACAGTAAATATGTTTTGACCTCACTTGATCCCAGATGCCCCCATATTGCCCTCTTGACGCAAAACTTTTGTCAAGTTGCTCAAGCTAATTCATATGCATTACTCACATGCGATTAGGTTGCTTAATCTGTTAGTGAGTATGAATTTGAAGTGTAACTATTTGAAGATTTTGACCTTTGACCCCCTCAACCATGGGTCAAGTGATTATATGATTGACTTTTATTGAACACTCATCAAGTACTATCAAAGGGCTAACCAGATTTTATATTTGACCTTATTTTAAATTTGACACACAGTAAATATGTATGAAACCTTGTACCCCAGATTACCCCATATGACCTCGTGACCCCTAACTGTTTTTATACAAGGGGCTCCGCTATATTCATATCATGACTCACACATGCTCAAGTTCTTAATCTGTAGGAGAGTAGTGATTTGAATGTAACGTAATTGCTGTATTTGACCTCTGCACCTCTAAATCAGGTGTCATATGAACAAAGTCAGAATTGACTTTTTTTGTATGTTGATCAAGCCTACAATATACAGCATTTGTTTTTGAGCTTTTGAGCTAATTCTAATTCCTAATTTTTGCTGGTTACCGTTGTTGACCCCTGTGACCCCTTCGTGACCTTTGACACCATCTGGTCCTGTGAAAAGTTTCTGTGCATGTACTTGTCCTGGACCATTTTTTGTGTTATTCTGGGATGGTTTCCATGTCTGAATATTAGCATGTTGACAGAAAGCAAGAAATAAAGAAAGAAAGAAAGAAGAAAGAAAGAAAAAGAAAGAAAGAAAGAAAGAAAGAAAGAAAGAAAGAAAGAACTAGCCATGCCTGGGACATGGCAACAAGACGGCCTAATTAGGAATGGTGACCCCTTAATGACCCCATTGAGGTGAATTGACCTTTGATCCGTGTAACTTGACCAATATGTCACAAATGTCATTAAATGTATTTTATGTGTTAACAACGTTACAAGGATCATTATTATTGAGTTTCAACTCAATCCAAGCATGTCAGGGATTTGACCTCTTCACCTCTATAACGTGACCCCTGGGTCACGGATGGGGTCAACTGTACTTCTTATGTATTTATGATGTCACGAGGATTATTCCTGACAAATTTCAACTCAATCAGAGCTTGTTTGTAGATTTTGACCTTTGACCTTGAACTTTGACCTTTGGGGTCGAGACTATCCTACACCTCTCCTACCATTAATGTTACATCACTGCAGCAATAATGGGCTTTATCTGTCTTCTATAGGCTGAGATATAACCAATTTTGTTTTATGTTTTAGCATTTTTGGCAAAATTCACCATTTGACCCCCTTAATGACCTTTGACACCGTGGACACCGTAAAAATGCATTGTTCCAGTTTAAATAAAAACATTCTATTATGCTTAGTTCTGGAGATAAAAATTCTTGAAGTTATTTAGCTTAAACCGGAAATGACCTTAAATGACCTTTGACCCCCTTTGATCACCAATGCATATCTGAAGGTTATGTCACTCTACTGTGTTTACATTGTGAGATAAAAAATTTTTGAATATTTGACCGGAAGTTCCCCCTTAATGACCTTTGACCCCCATGTCGAGCACAACATTTGTGAAGGGTCTTAATCTGGTTCGTATGTATGAGTCACGTGACCATGCAACGTTGCATATAGCAGATAACTATTTTTTGAAGATTTTTCACATTAAGACCGGAAGTTCCCCCTTAATGACCCCAAATTGACCTCTCGACCCATAACTTTTGTGAAGGGTCCCAAACTGCTTCTCATGCATGAGTCACGTTACCATGCAATGCAAACTGTAGGAGGAGATACAGTTAAAAGAAAATCACACTTTTGACCCCTGTGACCCCTAGATGACCTCGACAGGGGTCAACGTCAAGCGACATGTTTGGGCTCACTCAGCGGTCATTTGGTGTAAGTCTGGTCATTATACGTCAAACCATGACTGAGCTAAACGCAGTTGAAAGGTTGCCAGAAAGAAGAAAGAAGAAGAACGCATCAGAAATAGAACAAGACGGCCTGAGGGCCGTCCTGTAAGAAGAAAGAAAGAAACCGTACAGAAGAAAAACACAGTCGAGTTCCTCGACTGTGTAAGAAGAACGCATCAGAAACAGAACAGGGCCGTCTTGTAATTACATGTGCTTCTACAGAAGCACGGACCTTAGCCGTGAAGCTGTCCTATTGAAATATACGTAAAACTGACCTAACAATTTTGCATTTTGAACTTCAAATATACAGGGGTCACTATTGGTTTTCATTGGTCACCGAGCCCCATAGACATTGGTCATAGCTCATGCATATGCATGAGTTACATCACCAGAGCACCTAATCTATGGTACGAGAAACCTTTTTAGATTTTTAGAAAATGACTCCTAGTGACACCTAGATGACCCCAAAGGTCAAATCCTGAACACCCCAAATTACTCTTACAAAATGCATTGTTCGAATTTAAATTCAAAATTTTACCATGCTCAGATATGGAGATTTTTTTTTAAATTTTCTAGCTCAAAACTGGAAATAACCCTTTAATGACCTTCGACCCCAAATTGGTGACCCACTAGTAAACTTATGTCAAAGGTCATGCATGTGTGCAAGTAACATCACCAAGCTACTTCAAACTTAGCAGACACGATTTTTTACGTTTTTCATACTTCGACCGGAAATTACCCCTTAATGACCTAATTTGTGGTCACCACATGTACACCCAACAAAGCCAAGTCACATGACTGATACTTGACCTCATCCCTTGTTATACATAGCAAATATGGGTTTTTCAATATTTTACAGACTTTGACCGGAAATGACCCCTTAATGACCTTTGACCCCTTAACGGTAGGTTGCACGACGGGGTATACAAAATATTTCATTTTTTTCGGTCTATTGAAAAACGAATTTGACCTTTGACCCCTTAATGACCTTTGATCCCGATGAAAAAAATCACATATAGTATACAAAAATGCATTTTTCCAATTTAAATTTAAAAATTCTACCATGCTCACATATGGAGAAAAAAATCTTGAAGTTTTCTAGCTCAAAACCGGAAATAACCCTTTAATGACCTTCGACCCCAAATTGGTGACCCAGTAGTAAACGTATGTCAAAGGTCATGCATGTGTGCAAGTAACATCACCAAGCTACATCAAACTTAGCAGATACGATTTTTTTAAGTTTTTCATACTTCGACCGGAAATTACCCCTTAATGACCTTTGACCCCTAATCTGTGGTCATCACATGTGTACGCAACAAAGCCAAGTCACATGACTGATACTTGACCTCAGCCCTAGTTATACATAGCAAATATGGATTTTTGAATATTTTCGCAATATTTTTGCATATTAATTAGATAATGCCGCCATTTTGAATGTTAATGAGCTTTGATCCAAAATCGGTGAAGACCACATAGACACTGGTCATAGCTGATGCATATGTATGAATGACATCATCATTGCACCTAATCTGTGGTAGGAGAAAGCTTTTTTAGATTTTTAGAAAATGACCCCTAGTGACCGCTAGGTGACCCCAAAGGTCAAATCCTGAACATGGTAGTTAGTTTGTCGGTCAGTGGTTCTTCTGACTAAATCTGGTCAAAATCCAGTCTAGGGTATTGGCATTAAATATTTTTGCCAGAAGAAAGAAAGAAGAACTAGATCTGTGTACAGATCTGAACAGAGTCGAGGGTACTCAGACCAGAAGTGAACCCTTAATGACATTGACCCCTGTGACCTTTGAACTTTGGCGAAGGATCTCAAGCTGCTTCGTATGCATGAGTCACGTGACCATGCAATGTTATCTGTCGATGGAGTAGCGTATTTTGTAAAAATGAACTTTTGACCCCTGTGACCCCAGATGATCAAAATTTCATTAAGTATCTGTTATAGGGGGTGTCAAACTACACCACATCCATGAGTCACGTGATTATACTATTTAATCTGTAAAAGTAGTAGTGATTTGAAGTGTAACGTCATTTTGACCTTTGACCCCTAAACTATGGGTCAAGTGATGAGGTCACGAATGACTTTTATTGACCTCTCATCAAGTACTACAGGATGGGATAAAATATTTTCTATTTGACCTTGTTTTAAATTTTACACACAGTAAAGGTCATTGACCTTAGTGACCCCAGATGACCTTTGATCAAAATGTCATTAAGTAACTTTTGTGGGGGATGTCAAGCTGCACCACATACATGGGTCACGTGATCATACTATGTAATTTGTAAAAGGAGTAATGATTTGAAGTGTAATGTAATTTGATGTATTTTGACCTCTGACCTCTAAATCATGTGTCATAGTTGATTTTTTGTAGTGTTGATCAAGTCCTACAAGATGACAGCATTGGTTTTGAGATTTAAGCCTAATTCTAGATTTTTGCATGTTAAACGCTTTTTGACCGCCTGTGAACCCCCCATGTGAACTTTGACACCAATCGGGTCAGTTCAAAAGTTTTTGTCCCTATGTACTTGTCCTTCAAGTGATCCAGTTTTGTTAATATGGGATTGTTCCATATCTGAGAATATTAGCCTGTTGAAGAAAAGAAGCAAGAAATAAAGAAAGAAAGAAAGAAGAAAGAAAGAAAGAAAGAACCGTACAGAAGAAAAAAACAGTCTAGCATCGATTGTTGCTTTAAAAGTCACTGGTATATCAGCGGTGGCAATTTGCTGACACACTGACGAACTGTTGACGCCCAGGCTGTATACACCACATAACGGGCCTTAGAGTAGTTTTTCCTGTATTACCCCTGCGGTGACCTTTGACCAGCACCAATCTGTGAACACCCGTATGGGCCTTGGGTCAGAGTTTATTCCGACGAAGTCTGCGGGTCAAGATCCCGTTAACTGTGTAACACTAGTACATTTTGAAATCTAAGAGGGTTAGAAACTGCCCCTTTTTGGCCCATAAATGAGTTTGGTTTCAAAATCTGTGAACAAGCCATATGGCCAGGCACCTGGCAATCACTGTGACCGAATCGCATCGATAGCACATGCGAAACTGGGGAGAAGAAGGAAAAGGGGGTTAGTGCGACAAGAGACAGCTATTGACCCTCCGCTGAACCCCTATGGTAAAAAACTATGAACAGCCCCTATATGAAGCTTGGTCAGGGGTTCTTGTTGACCAATTTTCGTTGCAATCTGAGCCACTGCGTCGTCTGGCACTATTACATTTTGAGTAGGTAACAAAGAAAGAAAAGAACAAGTCATGCCTGAGACATAACTCCAAGGCGGCCTACTTGTGACCCCCCGTTAAATGTTGACCCTAAAGTGACCTTTGACCCCTGAAACTTGCACTTCATATGTCACAAATGTCATTAAAAGTATTTTTACGTGTTACCAACGTTATGATGAACTTTATCATTGAGTATCAACTAACTCCAAGCATGTCAGGGATTTGACTTTTTAACCCTCTATAACGTGCGCTGGTTCAACGAATAGGTTCAACCTTAATTGTTCTGTAAGTTACAATATCACGAGATTATTCTTGTCAAATTTCAGTTTAATCGGAGCTTGTTTGTAAATTTTGACCTTGACCTTGAACTTGACCTTTGGGGTCGAGACTAATCATTGAACCTCTTCTAACTATATGTTACATCACTGTCGTTAATAACGTGGCTTATCTGTCCCATAGGCTGAGATAATCCAATTTGTTCTTGATTTTTAAATTTTTTGGCAAAATTGACGCTGTTGACTCCCTTAATGACCTTTGATCCGTATAAAAAAAACTCGGTACTAAACACCAAAAAATGCCATTGTTTCAAATGCAAAAAAAAATACTGCCTTATCTTCTGGATAATAACAATTCTTTGAAATTATGACCGTAAAACCGGAAATGACCTTAAATTACCTTTGACCTCCAAATAAAAATACCTTGCATACAACCAGATAACTTAATGCAAATCTGAAAGTTAAGACTGTACTATTTTTGGGTTTTGAGATAAAAATTTTTTGAATATTTGGAATATTTTTTGGTTTGTTGCCGGAAGTGACCCCTTAATGACCTTCGATCCTAAAACTGTGGACAACCCACCCGATTTCTATTTATAAAACCCTCGATATGCAAACGCCAGTTCAAAAGCCTTAACCATGCTTTCCCCCGCATGCGTACTTTTATTTCCATAGCGTGGTGTACCAATTTTTCATATATTCCATGATTTACATAGCGTGGTGTACCAATTTATCCATTATTCACGCATTTGCATAGAACGATTTACCGTTTCCAGGCCAACGGTTACTGCGCATGTGCGTACGCGGGCGCGTTCCGAATGGATAACCGTAATGAATATTTTATAATTTTCAACACGTTTATGGTGGCCGCCTATTCTTCAACGCGGGCGTACGGCTCTCTGTTATTAATATCTATGGGCAACCCGAATATACCCTGCCTGTTAACAATACAATTTGCTCTAATGAGTCACTCTTTACGTAATTTGGGAAGGACAAGAGATTTTTTGAAGTATTTTTCAAAGGTTTGGCTTTCAAACCGGAATAACCCCCCCTTTATGACCTTGTGACTCCTTATCCCTGAACACCCCAATGACGTAAATAAACTCTAACTGCTACGCCGTTGTTATTTTTGCAAATTGTTTGGGGGCTAGATTTATCGCAGGTGCACTTCGAATTCCCATCCCAGCAGCAGCTCTCACATTCGGTCCAACACAGCAAATCAGGCTAACAGTACACAGGGCGTACTTTAATACTGGTGCAAGAGACTTAGTCCTGACCTCCTTTACTTTCCTAAAGGCCATGCAAAACCACTATTTTCATCAAGTATGGGACGGAGACTGTCTTGACATCGACCCGCAAAACTACATGACCGCAAAGTGAATGGGTCCTGGTTGGCGCAGCATTTACGGCTCTAGTTTTTGGACCGATTTGCAATGTTATATCCCGTTTTTTGACCATATGTGCATGCACAGTGGAAGGTAAAAGATATCAACGATCGCTATATTAAGGTATTTTGTTGTTTTTGAAAGTCAGAGAAGGTTCAACATTTTCATCGTATGGCTGATGGCTGTAAATTCGGTCATAGCAGGGAAGCATCACGGGTAGCATCACAACACAGACATGACAGATTGTCTGGCTGGCGATGGCGAATTTCCCGATTGTTGGCAGATTATCAATAATTTTATTATTTCAATTTTCATATTTTCTTTTCAAAATGGGAATCAAGGGTTGGGGTCTGCTCAGCGGAATCGTGAAACTGAAAGCAAATCCAAATGAATTCGCTATTGTCATTTGTCATGTTTGTAGTTGTTGCGAAATTCCTTCAAAACAGTAACTAACAGTAACAGAATAAGGCACGTAAGGCCTAGGTCATTCTGTCCATGCCCTAACTTAGGGCCTACCTAAACAGGCCAGCAGTTTAGATGTTAATCATTAATCTCAACTTTTTAGGTACGATTACTGATTAACACCTAACTGCTGGCCTTCATGCCTAGCTAGGGCTAGGGCCTAGCTAGGCTGGCCCAGGAAGGCCTAGGCTAGGCTAAACTCAATTTGGTTACACTGCCATGTAGATACGATCTCTATTTTTGTCCATAAACTGGCATTGCTTATGTCAATGACATCAACATTTAACATGCCATCATCAGAATAACTGATTTTTTTTTAAATAACTAGACTTTTTTGAGGACCAATCCAAAAGGAAAATGAAGGTGATGGAGAGGACTAGGTCTCGGCCAACATAGAAAATGCACCAGCAGATCTTTGCACGATCTCAAGTTGGAAGTAGACGGTGCACACATACATTTTGACACTTGAGGCAAGTTTCTTCTGACTATAATCGATGCCAGAATTTCTCAGGCAAAATTGCAGTACGCGCAGCGTGATGTCCGCCAACCCGGAAGCACAAATAAGTTCTTGACAAGCGTCATGCGATTTGTAATTGGTCGGGTGGCGTGCGACTTTACCGCGATTTGATTTGCATAATACATTGCGTGCGTTCGGCTTGCCTGAGAAATTCTGACAGCGATTATAATAGGCCTGTGCTTTATGAAGTTTTGTATCATGAAATGACCCTTAATTATTGCCAAAACCAGTTAAGCCAGCCACATGACCAGTGACATGACATTGATATGATAAATTGTAAAGTTGTGGAGGTTCGGTTTAAACAATCGTTCACACTCAAAATACTATGAATGAACCCCTAAATAAGGCCTAGGCCATTCTGTCCATGCACTAACTTAGGGCCTAACTAAACAGACCAGCAGTTTAGGTGTTAATCAATAATCATTAATCTCAACTTTTTAGGTATGATTATTGATTTAGTGATTAACACCTAACTGCTGGCCTACATGCCATGACATGTCTAGGCTAGGGCTAGGCTCCTGTGTTAACCAGATAATTATTAGTAGACCTAGGCCTATATAGCCAACTGCCTAGGATATGCCTGGGTAAAGCACCGACTAGCCTGCCTTGCTATGCTACACTTTGTCGATTACCACCAAATACGGGTGGAAATTATTCGGTTATCATTTTGCGTCCAACCGACGATCCTTGAGCATTTATACTACAGAATCACACACGCTATGCAAATATACACACTGTGTTGTTTTTTGTGTTGTTGTGTGCCAACATTATTCCATATCAGTTCGCACTGTTGTTATGAGGCCCCCTATTCTACGACTGCGGCTGTGCCATCCCAATTATAACTCAAATCACGACACTCGCGAAAACTGCAGCAGCAGTCAGATCAGACTTACTGAGATGACAGAAAAGAGGAGTCAAGAGACAAAACCATACACTTCAAAACAAAATCATATAACACAACCCCGGTAAAAAAATTTCCCGGCGAATGGCTGCCGCTGTAAAGTACATTGTAGGCCTAAACATATTATCAAATTTGACTTCCACCCGGCCTCTGACTGTGACAGTCTACTGATGACAACACTTTGCTGTGTAGTCAGGAAAGTGCTCTCGCAATGATCTATTACGGTTTATTTTGGCCTTGGTATTGGTATTATTACGAGGTAAATAAGAAAATGTTGTTTTCTCTAAAACGGCTCATGGACCCCTTGGGTAGGTGAAATCTTATGAAAGTGCTTTTCTTTCTTATTATTTATGTTCAATTCAAGTTGTTTTGAGTTGTTATTATTAACACAGCAAAATACATTGAAAAAGCTTGATACTCTCTTATCCCCTACAAAATAGTCCAAAAATCCCCTCTGTGCTGACCAAAATCGGTGAAATTGTGTTTACCTAAATCTAGTATATGACTACTCATTTTGATAAAGTCCATGTTAACGCTGTCATCATTTGGATTTTCCCTTCGTTGCACCCAACTGGTGATTAATTTTTCCCATATATCATCACCATGAAGGGGATGTCCCCCCTGACTATGAATGAGGTACGTTTCCGCTCAGAAAAAGCTGCACGTTAGCGTGTTTCTGTCTGGCCCAGTTCAAAATGGACGCTATTGTTTTATGTAAAAACCGCCATTATAAATTTTCATTACAGATAAAATTATATCCCCAACGACTACGCATATCCATATTTTTAACTTCCTAAAGGTGGCTTACACATCTAGGCGGTCAAGATGGGCCGCCGCAAAGAGGCATATTTTTCTAAATGAACTTAAAATGGCAATTGTTGAAATAAGAACCTGGGTGATATTTTGGTAGCTCCAAAAAGAATTTATGGCTTTATATATTTTACGTACAGGCTTGTGTTTAAAGGATGGCCGGTGTGATATTCGCTCTTAGAGTACGTAAGATCAGAAGAAAACAGCCCCCCCCCCCCCCTAACCATCTTTTCTATGTTATTAACCAACACTTTTTAATAATGCCCCTAAACATTTCCAAGATGTAAAAAATATTAAGTGAGGTATTGACATGTCCAAGAGAGTGCTATCACAATAGCTGGTTACTACTTGGGCCTATATAACATAGGTTAAACTGACTCTGATAATAGTTCCTAGGAAGACAACAGTTCATATCAACCTGATACATAAAAAATATCATAATAATGTGCAGTGTGGACCTTATTTAAGAACTACTCAATGACGTCATAGGTGTTTCCTCCCAGTACAAGAAAAACAAGCTTATGAAGAAGTTAAAAGTGTCCTATATGTAGAGGAAAATTTAAATATGGGTGACCTACTTTATTTCGAGCACGTCAGTGCTATTTTCTTTGTTTCTGACTTGTACAACCAGCTCTCCTTCTCGTTCTACTGCAGAGACCATCTTCCTTCCCGACGGCTTCGACTAGTTTTGAGTGGTCTGCAATTGTCCCCAGAAGTGCGAGAGAAGATTGCGGAAAATTTTATCAAAAGTTTTTTTTTTTTTAATGTTGAAACATTACTTTATCTCGAAATAGATGTGCAGGGGCGTTTGTCTTCTTGATTTATGTCCGTCGCCATCATGAGTTACGATTTTGCCCGCAATATACAAATGTCATTCATTCTCGTTTTTGGTGCTCTCAAATATACTCACTACGCGCATCTTAACCCTCCCATCAATTTGGCAATTTTAGTACATTTAAAACAAAACATGCCTCCTTCCGCCGGCGGCCATATTGGACACTTATATGTTTAAAAAGCCCACTTTGGAAGGTAAAACTTCATTTCATTAGTCCTATCCAAAGTTCGTATCTATAACGAAAATACAATAGCCCAGTTTTGCATAAAACAATGGTGGCCATTTTGAAATAGGCAGTACCCGCTAATGTGCAACATTTCGGGGCGGAAACCTACCTAATTCTAGTCAGGGAGGATACCCCCTTAAGGTGATATATTGGAAATTAATCACCAGGTGGTGCAACAAACTCGAATTTAATTGAGGCCCGTACAGAAACTGGCTAGACTATAACTGGTGCAACGATCATTCATCCTCCGCGTAGATTGTTTTCGTTACGTGCATCTTTTGTATGCAGACTTCATACGTATATGTTGGAAAGAACTAGATTCGCGCGCCGGCGATATTTCTGGAAGTGTGGGTTATTTTTGCCCCACACTGGTAGAGTGCTAACCAGTGCTGGTGCCGGTGTCTTTTACAACCATTTCAAAAAAATGAATAACACGGGTAGAACGGAACCACCCAAGTGGGGCATCTGGCCTTCAGCAGGGCTTTGAACACCTATGTAGACCTTGTTAGTCGTGTTCGGGCCCCCCCCCGGGGGGACTCGCAATACAATAACAAAATGAATCAATCAGAATCTTCTTATTTCTTTCTTATTATTTTATTCAGAAGTCAATATACAAAATCTGATTTCTGAAACACTGTATAATTATTTTATTAACATTTAATTTAAAAAACCCTCAAAATCAGCAAACACAGCGCGTCACTCAAACACGAGCCGGTCTCCCAAACCTGGTTGGTAAGAGTTTGCATTTAATTATGATTTTCAAAATAAGCAACGTCCTGTGATCGGCTGACTGATATAGCTTCAAGGGCTTACCTCTTGACTTAAATTTCCACTAATAAGCAGAGTATAGTTGGCCATCTTGATCCAAATCAACACCATTCTGTTTTCACTGGTTACAATAACGTAGATATGGATGATAGAACAGTAATATTTTTGTATATCATCACACCCCTATTTGAGGGCACGGTCATGTTTCCTTCCCTTACCAAAAGTGAATGCTTATTTACCATTCACCAACCATTCGCTTACACCTCGAGTTCTAAGGATGGGGTCTGAATGCTATAGATAACCGGTTCCTTGGCCTTCGGAATGGCTAAGAGTTTACCCCCTCCAGCCAATTTCGCGAATGCTAAGAAACATACTAGCCTTCACCGGCCATTTTGCTTTTACTCGAGTTCTAAGGATGGTGCTGAAATGCTATAGATACTGGTTCCTTGCATTCGAATAGCTGGGTATACCACCCCTCGAACAAATCAGCGAATGCTAAGAAGCATACTAGCCCTCAATTTCAAGTTTCTTACCATTCAAGATGAAATGCATCGTATCAGCCAATTTTTGTTTATAAGTTTTATAGGGCATTCGCTCAGGCATTCGGCTGAAATAGGCATTCGCCTGAGAAATGCCTATATAACTTAGGTCAAATGTCCACTAAATTTGTAAGCATTCGCATCAGGAATTATTTTACAATGAACTCATGCCCGAACCTCAGGATCCATAATGATATGTAGCCCAATATTATGACAAGATGGTGTCCAAGGCCATAGCTGTAGTTATAGATCAGACAGAAAGAGTACCCATTCTAGAACCCATTCTTAAATTTTAGGGTTACCATGATCATCATTGTGCCCCCTGGATTAGTGTTACAATTTTAAATCCATATTTTATTATGGGCATTGCTATTTTAGTAGTTACAGAAATTAGAAATTAACTTTTAAAAACAAATGGGACACCAACATTTAATCCAACAGAGAAATGATTCCCCCAAGTTAGGGGGGGGGGGGGCATCCCTACGAAAATGCAGTCAAGAAAATTTCACTTTCGCCCCCAAAATTTCACTACCCCCCCCCTTGCCTCCCCCGCCACCTCCAGCAAATCAGGTCGACGTTTCATATAGAAGTTCCCAGTGATGCAAATGAGGTATTACCATGTGATTACTGCCCAAAATATACAGCACATGACGAAGGAATGGCCAATACCTATTTGCATCATGGGAATTCTTAGTGAAACGTCGTTACCGAAAAATCTCTCGTTGCAACTTTAAGGTCAACTTCTTTTTATATCTTTCTAAGGATATTACAATTCCTTGAAATTTGATGATTGATAGGCCTAATTGTGTTCTAATTAACCACACAGGTCACTTTGTGTGATTTAGAGACCTCTAGTGGGATCTATTCCTGTAAACTTAAAATTTAAAAAAAAATCTCGCTTTTCTTTCTCATGCAACTGATATAAATTTTAGTGTGAAAACGCCATATTTTAGTGTCATTTGTAAACAAAAATAAATATAAACACGCCCTTCCATCTCATTGTCAGAAGCCAATGCTGCATGACTGAAATGATCATTGAATGAGACTGTCAAATGAACTGAAATAGTGTATCTTCTTGTTTTATTGTTGCCAGATATTAATCATCTGTAATTATTAATTGATTAAAGTTTTATCAAAAATACACACAAACATGCGGAGATTGCACAATTCGCCGGATGGTGATTCCGATTTGTAAAGTTACGTGGTGTTTAGGTTGGGCATGTCCTGTCCGTGTTGGCAATGACCTCTTTTGATTCATCTCTGCTACATGACAGCATGTGAATGATGTGATAGTGATACGGACTGTAGTAATGCTAGCAGCGATGTAGATAGACTGACAGAGACTGATTTAGCAGTTTGAACAAGGTTTGAATGAAATTTGAAAACTAACGTAAGTTCCTTGCTACAGCTTGAAACCTGACCAGAAATTGGATCATTTCAGAAAGAATTGTGTACTGTGCCACCCAATGAATTCGGTAGCCTCAACAGAATAAACTGCATGTTGAAGAATGTGGTGGCAGAATACTGAATTCATACGGCCACGGTCACAGACTGTCTCGCCACTCACTGCATGTGAAAAAAGCTAGCCGAGCTGAATTCCACAGGCACGACAGGTAATAGACGTATGTACCATATTTTCGCCCGTTCAAAAACCGTGGCAACAGAATATAATCCTTTGCACTTCTCTATTAAAAAGGGAAGAATTTAGTATTGTGCCACAACCCTATGAATTTGGCAGCCTCAACGGAATAAACTGCATGTTGAAGTGGTGGCAGAATGAGAATACTGAATTAATCCCCATATTTTGATGGAATAAAGCAGTTTATCATGTTTAAGGAGTGTTCATAAACTGCATGAACTGGAGGTGGAAATATGGGGAGATAAACATGTAAACAAAAAAAAAATTGTCCCAAGCCTAGGCGCATCAAAAAATTTCAAGCAGCTCGAGAATGAAAGTTTTAGATTTGCGTCTGGACATTTTTCAAATGGCACGAGGCCAAGGATAGAAATTTGTCATGTTCAGAGAGCCTGCATGCATGATACTCTTTGTTGTCATGTTGTTATCAGGGGGGGTAGGACATGCCAACCTAACAGCAACAGCAAATTCAAAACGGCATCAATTTTCGGGTGCTAGTCTGTTTCAAAGACTTAAAGGTGCAACGAGAGATTTCACATATCTGGTGTCTCTTAAAAAATCGAAAGTACTGATTTTTGTCCTTATGTAAAGCTTTCCATCAAAAATATCTCCATCTAAATGATTAAGCCGAGAAATGTTTCTTTGGTACAAAAATTGTGAAATTGTTAATTTCGTATAGGAGCAAATACGAAATTCAGCCTATGTTTTACATTGAAATACAAGCAAATCCAAATCGCCTTTTTTTCTCTCTTTTAGGACATTTCTGTAGCGAAATACAAAGCAAGAAATCTATTGAGTGTCTAATCTATATGAAATTACTATTATGGCACAATATTTGGGTGCCTCAAAATCTCTCGTTGTACCTTTAACGGTAGGAGGGCGCTCTTACACATATCGAACGGTTACACACAGACTTGACTAAAGACTAGGCCTGGTCACGAATATTTAAATCTTAGTTAATCTAAATGACCGTTATTCGAAATTACACTATTTTGCAGCGGGGTTAATCCACTAACCCCGACGGATTTTGAAGTCAATATTTTTTTCTTTTATCATGATATTACTAAGATCTTTTGAACAAAGGTTTAAGAGATGATTTTTTAATGTCACTGGGACCGAGACTGCCATAGTAAATGCACGTAACAGTTCCCCAAATTACCGTTTGGAAATCCCCAATGCCCAAATCGAGCAGATCGTGTCCCACCCCCCTGGTTGTTATTGTGTAATTGTACTCTTCTAGATATTTGATGATTTGATACTTGATTTTTTGTGATAAAGACTGAAGAGGATTTTTATGCAACTAATTAATTTTTTTTTTAAATTAAAGGGGGATGGCCCGATTTAAGGATATGAAGTTTTTATCTCGATAGATTGGCCTTAACTCCAAACCCCCATCTGTAAAGTTTCGCGCCGATATTTCAACCCGTTTTGATGCGAGAGCTAAAAACGTGATTTTTTAAAGTCCCATAGAGTACTGTGTAAAATTAATATTGGTCGACCAAAATGCGTCACATTTTCGCTCATAACTTTCAAACCAAACATCCTTTGGCTCTGAGATTTCACATGGTAAATGAGAAAAATAGTCTGATACCAAAATGTTGACCACTTCCGGTAAAATCTGGGCTTCTGGGGACGAGGCTATTAGCGATCGGGCCATGGACCTTTAAATAATGAAAATTTCGGCGGCAGGTTTTGGGGCATGCGGGCGGCGAACGCAAATCTTAAACAAAAATTTTCATTCCCTTGGCTGGGGGGGGGGACAAAAAAAATAATATCCAAAACTCCATCCATGACATGGACTGTGGACAACGAGTCTTAATTTTCCAGCCCCCTACACCAAATTATTTATGAACACTTCCTTGGCTAAGCGGTTAGCCCATATTACACGTCTGAACGGCAATTACAAGCAATTTGTTTCAATTGCTTGTAATTGCCGGTCGGACTATTTTTCCCCCACAGAAGGCGCATTGCCGTGGACAGCCTGTCGGAAGTTTCCCCCGCAGGGGGCACATTGCTGCGAACTGCCGGTCGGACATTAACATTTAACCTGCTGTGGGGAAAACGTCCCACCGGCAATGTAAAGCACTAATTGCTTGTTATTGCTGGACAGACCTATAGTTGGAGTAATAATTTCTTGGCCAAGTTGCTAGGTACGCCCGCTTCCCCGCCAAACGGTGCACCACTGAGTTGCACGTAGACGCATTTCACGCAACAAGCAACGCGTGCGTACGCCATGGCCAAGAAATTATTACTCAAACTATAGGAGCCACGTATACTACACGGGTATGTGTAGCTACACATATACACGTGAAGTCATGGTCTCATACCCCTACCATACCCCATATACCCTCATTCCTGTGAATGGATTGTGGTCAAACAAATGTGATACTACCGTCTGACGGCATTGTTTTATATTACTGTCGGGCATTCGGGGGTTCTATAATTTAGTATTGTGCCACCACCCTATGAATTCGGCAGCCTCAACAGAATAAACTGCATGTTGAAAGATGTGGTGGCAGAATACTGAATTCTGGCAGAAGGCTGACTCACTCGCTTAGCCCTTAGAACACATGTCCAACTGGCAATTGCAAGCAATTAATTTGCACTTATTACTTGCAATTGTCAGGCGGACATCAAGGATATTGCTTTGCGTTGCCGGTCAGACGTCGGGACCCATTGCTGCGGTCTGTCCGACGTTTTCCCCTCAGGAGGCGCATTGCTACCGAATGCCAGTCGGACTTATTCCCCTCAGGAGGCGCAAGCAGCATTGCTGCGGACTGCCGGTCAGACGTCTTCCCCGCAGAAGATGCATTGCTTCGGGCTGCCGGTCGTCCCCCCCCCAACAAAAAATCAAGAAGTTCTACAAGAAATATGTCCAACTTACCGATTTATATCACAGGGATTAATTATGGCTTCTTACCACAGCTTCACCTTGTTTATGAATGATCCCTTACTGCCAAAGAAGAAATCGGTGAATTTTTAATTCCCCGTGTGAGATACTCACCTGTCTTGTTTACAAAAATGGTGGCCACACCATGTACTTTGACAGCGACCTTCGGAAGAGTTCGGACTAACATCCGATCGGAAATGTCACGATCATTCAGTCACATGATTGTAATCTCATTCCAACCCGCAATACAGTGTGAGTGCGTGTGTGTAATACACTAAGCGTACGGGCCGGTACGGCGAAGGTGAGACTCGTTTCTGATCTTCGACGTCATCTCCCAAACAATAATAAAAGCACATGGTTGATCATCGAACCAATTCATGCTGACGTACACACTGTTTCGAGAAGTTTTGCGTTTTTTTTCAACATGCAATTGGGGGTATTCAAAAAGAAATATGCGACAAATAAATGGCTGAAAGTCTACTACTACCTGTGGATGCAGTATTGAAACGGTAAGTGCCTCCTGCATTGAACTATCATTACAATTTGATGTCATTGTTTCAACATGCATTTAAAGCTTTCGTACGTACCATATTTTCGCCCACTAGCTGCCAATAGCCAGTTTTTTGCAAGTATTTCCGTTGCAGGGAAAACGTCCCACAGGCAATTCGAGGCACTAATTGCTTGTTATTGCCGTCGGACGTCAGGAGACACTTTTGTATTGCTGTGTATTGCCAGTCGGACGTGTTATAGTGGACGACCCATTCCCCTAGCATTCGATGATTCAGTAGCCCTCGAGGGCTATTATACCTCATTTGCATATTTCGGCTCTGAGGAGGGTTAAGCGAAGGGTTGGTAAATGGCCCGCAAAGGCAACCGCCTATAGGCGGTTGAGGGGTAAGCAACCGCCAGGCGGTTGAGGGGTAAGCAACCACCTAGGCGGTTGAGGGGTAAGCAACCGCCTATAGGTGATGCGAGTGCTAACAGGCATTCGCCCTCAATAGCCCTCCCATTCCCCTAGCATTCGGTTCAGTAGCCCTCGGGGGCTTACCACATTTGCATATTTCGGCTCTGAGGGTTGGCGAATGGTCCGCGAGGGCCTATAAGTGGTTGAGGGCTATCATGCTGTACTCACACTGTATTGATAGGCATTCAAAATATAGCATTCGATTAGCGGTTTTGTTACCATTCATAATGAATGGCTTTTGAGTTCTAGTTGAATGGTAGTTATTTAGGTAAGGGTGTGAAGAACTTTGGTCGATATCGGCCTAATCCTGTAGAAGAAGATAATTTTGACAATTAAATCACATATTTGACGCCTGTGACCAGGTCAAAGGTCAGGCAGGGGTCAATGTCATGTGACATAAACGGTCCAAGTCAGCGGTCATTTGATGTAAGTCTAGTCACAATACGTCAAACGATGACTGAGCTAGAAGCAGTTGAAGTGTTGATAGAAAAAAAGAACTAGATCTGAGAACAGAATCTGAACAAGACGGCCTGAAATAACCTCTGAATGATCTTTGACCCCATGCTAAGCACAACTTTTTGTGAAGGGTCTCAAGCTGCTTCATATGCATGAGTCACGTGACTCATATGAATAATAATAATAATTTATAATAATAATTTGTATTTTAACGCGCGACATATCCACGTAAACGTTTGCGGCTGCCATGAAAGGCGCTCACCACATCAGAGAAACCATGATACCAGAACAGATTTATGCCGGGAATCGAACCCGAGACCTCATTGGTGAAAGGCGAGGGAAGATACGCTGCGCCAACTCGTTCCCCCTGAAGCAGCTTGAGGCCCTTCACAAAAGTTGTGCTGAACATCTCATGATTCACGATTCATGATTTTTTAAGGTATTTTTGAATGGGACCGGAAGTGACCCCTTAATGACCCCTTAACGACCTTCAATGATTTCGAAAATGTTTGTTTATAATGTCAAAGTGATCATTTCTGCCAAATTTCAGCTCAATCAGAGCATGTCATTGATTTGACCCTTTTCACCCTATAGCGTGACTCCTGGGTTACGGATGGGGTCAACTGTGCTTGTTCTGTATTTATGATGTCACAAGGATCATTCCTGACAAATTTCAGTTCAATCGGAGCTTGTTTGTAGATTTTGAACTTTGACCTTGAACTTGGAGTCGAGACTATCATAGACCATCTCTACCAACAATTTTACATCACTTTAGCAATAACGGGCGTTAGCTGTCCACTATAGGCTGAGATATAGTCAATTTGGTCTTATTTTTAGCTTTGACCCCCTTAATGACCTTTGATCCCGGTATAAAAAAAACCCTTATGTACACAACAAAAATGCATTGTTCCAATGCAAATAAAAAAAATTCTACCATGCTTAGGTCTGGAGATAAAAATTCTTAAAATTATTTAGCTCAAAACCGGAAATGACCTGTAAATGACCTTTGACCCCAAAAATAAAAATACCTTGCATACATCGGCTAACATATATGCATATCTGAAGGTTATGTCACTCTGCTATGTTTACATTTTGAGATAAAAAATTGAATGTTTTAAATATTTTTGGTTTTTGACCGGAAGTGACCCCTTAATGACCTTTGACTCCTTATTCGTGAACACCCTATATGTAGCATGGGTCAGTTGTTCCTCTGAACAAGTTTAGTTGATATCGGCGTAATCCTGTAGAAGAAGATATTTTTTTGCCAATTAAATGGCATATTTTGGCTTTCAGACCGGAAATGACCCCTTTAATGACCTTTGACTCCTTATCCCTCAACACCCTATATGAGGCAATGGTCAGTGGTTCCTCTGAAGAAGTTTGGTTATTATCGGCATAATTCTGTAGAAGAAAATATTTTTGACAATTAAATTACATATTTGACCACTGTGGCCAGGGCAAAGGTCACACGGGGGTCATAGTGGTATGGTACCTGGGGCACGGTCTAGCATTAATGTGATCACAATACACCAAACCATGGCTGTGCTAGATGCAGTTAAATGGTGGTTGCCAGAAAGAAAGAAGAAGAACTAGGCATCGATTGTGCTTTAGAAAGCACGAGTATATCATGCGGTGACTACTTGCACTGTCCATGTGAGCTTTGACCCCAATCTATGTACACATTATAAGGGTCGGGTCAGCAATTCTTCTGACCAAGTCTGGTGATTACAGCAATTGATATCTGGTGTGAGGTCTTTCAATATTTTCAAAGAATTCCCCTTTAATCGACCCTAGTCTTTGTCAAAGACGCCTCGCATTTTTATCCACCAACCGCGTGCGCGCCGATGGCGCGTGCCGAGCGACGAAGGCGTGAGGCCGAGCGGAGCTAGGCGTCTTTGCGCAAATTTGTATTTCCCTGTGCAAGCATAATGGGTCAATCAAGTATGTCGTCATCGTAAGCACCGCCCAATTTCATCGATGACAACGTTTTCAGATATTTGCCAATATCGATGACGTCGCCCGTCAAAATTACCATATCGATTTTTGTACGGCCTAATTAGCATACGATTCAAAGCAAAATAGTTCACTCGACGAAAACAGCTGCGAGTGCAAGTGAGCTCAGTACGGTATGTGAGATGGCAGATGGGCTAGTTGTAGCCCAGCTCTGCAGAAATAAAAGTCCCCAGTAAAAGTTATTCCCACCTTTGCTGCACAAACACACTGGATATGAGACTAGACTAGGGCATACGTCAGTCATTTTATCAAATATTCGTACTGCAGTGACCAGTCAAAATTGCCACTCACAGACATGACATGTGATTTTGAACATTAAATTAAAATGATGAATCCTGACCCGCGTATCATCATGCCACACAATGTGACGTGTGGCGAACATCCCAAAATCCCAGAAATGAAGTCTAGTTCACAAATTCACGCCGAGATAATTTAGGGGACACGCACCTCCTAGTCTAGACATGAACTTACCTCAGGAACTTACCAAGACAAATTGACAAGGCACCTCCAATGTACTGCACAATTAAGGCTAAACTTTCGGCCGAACCATGGCTGAACGATGCAATGAAACTACGTGTACTTCAATACAACATCGTTCACTACAATGACTGAAATTCACATTTATAGTAAACGTATCACATCAGTACACGCGCGTAGTTACCATACGCTCATAGTGTCATACTCAGCACAGTACCGTACGTGCAGCTAGCTGGAATAATCCTACACCGGGATCCTACACAGTGACAAAACGATGTAATTCCACCATGATTTTCACCGGGCCGTTTCACAGCAGCAACAGTGTTCGCCATTTTACATTCCCAGCTAGCGGTATCAGGGATCCTCGCTGTCATGGCTGTATTCGATTTGTTTTGAATTTGTTACCAAAACCCAATAATTGAATGGTTATTGATCAGTTCCAATAAACTCGTATTCTGGGAACTATTTTAAGTGAACGATGACATCATCATTGACCAATCAACGATCGCTATAGTTTCGGAAGAAATATCCCGAAAATCAATGAGTAACAAAGAAAAGGAAATATTTGCGAAAAGGCTTTGATTACGACTCGGCTTTGAGCGGTCCAGAGAGGGGCGGACTCACACAAATTTAATAAATTAATCAAAGCCTTGATAAAAGGCTAAATCGCCCAACGTGACCTTGGCCCAAATTTGTGAACACCACATACGGGCCTTGGGTCAGTGGTTCTTCTGACCAAGTCTAGTGATCATAGCAAGTGATTGGTGGCAGAAACAGTAAATTGGAGATCAATTGCAAATGACCTGTAATGACCCCTCTGTGATCTTTGACCCCAATCAGTGACCGCCCCATATGGGTCTTGGGTCAACGGTTCTTCTGACAAAGTCTAGTGATTATAGCAATTGATTTGTGGCAGAAACAACAAAAAGGAGGGTAAGAGCAACATGACCTGTAATGACCCTGCGCGACCTTTGACCCCAATCTGTAAGCACCCCATATGAGGGCTTGCGTCAGCGATTCTTCTGACCAAGTCTAGTGATTATAGCAATTGATTTGTGGCAGAAACAACAAAAAGGAGGGTAAGAGCGACATCACCTGTAATGACCTCTGTGTGACATTTGACCCCAATCCGTGACCGCTCCATATGGGTCTTGGGTCAACGGTTCTTCTGACCAAGTCTAGTGATTATAGCAATTGATTTGTGGCAGAAACAGCAAAAAGGAGGGTAAGAGCGACTGACCTGTAATGACCCTGCGCGACCTTTGACCCCAATTGGTGAACACCTTGTGTGACACTTAGCTCAAGGGTTATTCTGATGAAGTTTAGTTAAGATCAGCCAACTGTGTAATACCAGTAGCATTTTGAAATATTAAGAGGGGTTAGAGAGACTGCCCCCTTTTTGACCCCTAAATGACTTTGGATTCAAAATCTGTCAACACCCCATATGGCCAGGCATCTGGCAATCACTGTGACCGAATGGCATCGATAGCACATGCGAACTGTGGGAGAAGTAGGGAAAAGGGTGATAGCGCGACAATGACCGCTATTGACCCTACGTAACCCCTATGGTCAAACTGTGAACACCCAAAATGAAACTTGGGTAAGGGGTTCTTGTGGCCAATTCTCGATGCTATCTTACCAAGCGTCTGACTCTAGTAGCATTTTGAAGCAAGGAACAAACAAAAACTAGGCATCTATTGCGCTTTAGAAAACACGAGTATATCATGCGGTGACTACTTGCACTGTCCATGTGACCTATATATATATGTATACATTATAAGGGTTGGGTCAGCAATTCTTCTGACCAAGTCCGATGATTATAGCAATTGATATCTGGTGTGAGGTCTTTCAATATTTTCAAAGAATGCCCTTTTAATCGACCCACATGACCTTGGCCCAAATCTGTGAACACCACATATGGGCCTTGGGTCAGTGGTTCTTCTGAACAAGTCTAGTGATCATAGCAATTGATTGGTGGCAGGAACAGTAAATTGGAGATCTACTGCAACTGACCTGTAATGACCCCTGTGTGACCTTTGACCCCAATCCATGACCACCCAATATGGGTCTTGGGTCAACGGTTCTTCTGACCAAGTCTAGTGATTATAGCAATTGATTGTGACAGAAACAACAAAGAGGAGGGTAAGAGCAACATGACCTGTAATGACCTCTGCGTGACCTTTGACCCCAATCTGTAAGCACCCCATTTGAGGGCTTGCATCAGCGGTTCTTCTGACCAAGTCTAGAGGATACAGCAATTGACTTGTGGCAGGAACAGCAAAAAGGAGGGTTAGCGCGACATGACCTGTAATGACCCCTGCGTGACCATTAACCCCAATCTGTAAACACCCCAAATGGGGCTTGCGTCAGCGGTTATTCTGACGAAGACTGGAGACTATAGCAGTTTATTTGTGCAAAAAACAGCAAAAAGGAGGGTAAGAGCAACTGACCTGAAATGACCACTGCGTGACCTTTGACCCCAATAGGTGAACACCTTGTATGACACTTGGATCAAGGGTTATTCTGAGGAAGTTTGGTTAAGATCAAGCCAACTGCGTAATACCAGTAGCATTTTGAAATATTGAGAGGGGTTAGAGAGACTGCCCCTTTTGACCCCTAAATGACCTTGGATTCAAAATCTGTTAACACCCCATATGGCCAGGCACCTGTGACCGAACGACATCGATAGCACATGCGAGCTGTGGGAGAAGAAGGGAAAAGGGTGTTAGCGCGACAATGACCGCTATTGACCTTACGTGACCCCTATGGTCAAACTGTTAACACCCTACATGAGGGTTGGGTCAGGGGTTCTTGTGACCGAATCTAGTTGCAATTGGGAGAAGTATGTGAGAGAAGAAGCATTATGAAAGAGTGTTGGAAAGAAAGAAGAAAGAACTAGAGGCTCATGTGCTTCACGAAGCACAAATATCATGCGGTAAAAATGGCCATTTGCTGACTACTGATGCTAATTCTGTATACACCTCATAGGCACTAGCAATAGGCGATATCTATGCATAAAGTTTTTTTTTTTTTTTTTTTTTTTTTTTTTTTTTTTTTTTTTTTTTTTTTTTTTTTTTTTTTTTTTTTTTTTTTTTTTTTTTTTTTTTTTTTTTCTTTCATAGATTTTGGCCAAATTGGACAATACTGACCAATATGTGACCACTAGGCCCAAACTGCGCACACTCAATATGCTTCTTAGGCCAGCCGTGCTTTTGAGCAAATTTGGCTAAAATTGGCGCAAGCGTTTGGCTATAAGAGGCTAAAGAAGTCAGTATTTTAGGACGAAATAAAGGAAAGAAATATGGCAAAAATGACCATTTGCTGACCACTTATTCTGTGTACACCCTTTAGGCACTAGCAATAGGCGATATATATGCGATGGAGGGCAAGATCAGCATGCACTATTTGCAAGAAGAGGATTTTTAGGATTGTGGCAAAAATGGCTAAAATGGCCAAAATTGGGCCACCTTGCTGACCACTGATGCTAATTTGTGTACACCCCATAGGCACTGGCATAGGCGGCCTTATATGCATGAAGGGCAAGATCAGATTACCACATTTGTATAAAAGAAGAGGTAGGCTTTCATAGATTTTGGCCAAATTGGACAATACGACCAATAGGTGAACCACTAGGCACAAACGGCGCACACCCAATATGCATCTTAGGCCAACCATGCTTTGAGCAAATTTGGCTAAAATGGCCCCAGCGTTTGGCTAAAGAGGCTAAAGAAGTATCATTTGGAAGAAGAAAGAAACTAGATCTGTGTGCAGATCAGAACACAGTCGAGACGGCTCGCGGAACTTGTAGAAGTAGCATTTTTAGTGCAAATCAGGGGTATTGGGAACCTGTGACCCCAAATGACCTTGATAAAAACTAATTAGTAACTGTTGTAGGGGATGGGCCTACTATACAACAGCCTGAGTCACGAGATCATACTATGGAATCTGCTTAGAAGTGGGTGATTGAAGTGTAACGTAAGTTGAGAATTTTGACCTTTGACCGCTCAACCATGGGTAGGTTGATTGGGGCATGATTTGACTTTATTGCACTCTCATCAAGTACTACAGCGTGGGATATAAAAGATGTTCTATTTGATCATTGTTTTAAAATTTTACACCAGTAAAGTACTTGAACCTTAGGACCCAGATGCCCTTTGAGCAAATGTAATATAGAACTGTGTGAGGGTGTCAAGCTGCTCACCCTACAGAGGCACGTGATAACATGTCATCTGTAAAAGAGATGTGATTTGAGTGTAACGTAATTGATGTATTTGACCTTTGACCCTAAACCATGGGTAGGTGATGGGGTCATAATTGACTTTTATCGACCTCTTATCAAGTTCTACAGGAGGGGATAAAATAAAAGATTTTCTATTCGAACTTGTTTTTAATTAGTACACACAGTAAAGACTTTGCCTTACGTGACCCCAGATGACCTTTGATCAAAATGTAATTAAGTAACTTTGGTGGAGTGGGGCAAGCGCATTCACATAAATGGTAGTGATCATAAGTGTAATCTGAAAGAGTAGTGATTTGAAGTGTAACGTAAATTGATGTATGACCTTGACACTAAACAATGGTGTAATGTGATGGGGTCATATGACTTTTATGACCTCTCATCAAGTACACAGGATGAGGATGAAAAGATTTCTATTTGACCTGGTTTTAAATGTACCCAACGTAACAGGTCTGACCTTAATGACCACAGGGGACCTTTGATCAAAATTCATAATAACTTTTGTGGGGGGATGTCAAAGCTGCAACCACATACAGAGTCACGTGATCAACTATGTAATTTGCTAAAAAGGAGTTAGGATTTGAAGTGTACGTAATTTGATGTATTTTGACCTCGACCTCTAATCAGTGTTATAGGACAAAGTCATAATGACATTTTGTGGAAGTCAGTGTTGATCGCAAGAGCCTACAATATGACCGCATTAGTTTGAGATTTGAGTAATTCTAGATTTTGCATGGGTTTAACGTGTGGGACCCCCCGGGGAACCCTACGTGACCTTTGACACCATAGGGTCATGTCAAAAGTTCTGTGTATACTGTCCTTTTGACAGTTTTGTTATTAGGGGATGTTCCATGTATAGTATTAGCATGTTGACAGAAAGAAGAAAGAAAGAAAGAAAGGAAGAAGAAGAAGAAAGAAACGTACAGACCAAAACACAGTCGAGTCCAGACGGGTAAGTTAAGAAGAACGAGTCATGCCTGAACATAACACAAGGCGGCCTAATTAGGAAGGGACCCTTAATGCCCCTTAAGTGACATTTGACCAATGTAACTGTGAACCAATATGTCACAAATGTCTTGAAATGTTTTTTTTAGTGTTAACAACGTTTTATGGAGGAACGGGTAATATTATTGAGTTTCCACTAAATCCAAGCATGTCAGGGATTTGTCCTTTTGGCACCTCTATAAACGTGACCGGGGGTAACGGACTAGGGTAAATGTTATGCTTCTATTAAGGATATCACGGAGGATTATTCCGTCAAATTTCAGTTCAATAGGAGCTTTGTTTTGTAAATTTGACTTTTGACCTTGAACTTTGACCTTTGGGGTCTAGACCATCATAGACCCCTTATATATTAATGTTACATCAATGTTCGTAATTTAAAACGGGCTTATCGGTCCTTCTAGGCTGTGAAATCCAATTTGGTCGTTTTTAGCCATTTTGGCCCCCCCCAAAAAAATTGACCTTTGATCCGGGTTAAAAAAAAAATCCTAGTGTCACAATTAAAAATGAATTTTTCAGTGCAAATAAAAAAAAATTCTACTATGCTAGTTCTGGAGATCAAAATCTTGAAATTATGACTTAAAAAAAACGAATAGGACCTTAATGACTTTTGACCGCAAAATAAAAATACCTTGCATGCAGCAGGTAACATGAATGCAATCTGAAAGTTAAGTCATTGTATATGTCGTGTGGGGTTGAAATAAAAAGTTTGAAATTTGGAATATTTTTGGTTTTGCCCGGAGTGACCCTTAATGACCTTGATCAGGAAAACTCTGGACAACCCGAAGACCCCGCCTGGTAACAAGAAGTGCTCAAATGAGTCCCTCTGTTAGAGTAATTTGTAAAAGATCAGCGATTTTTTGAATTATTTCACCATTTTTGGCTTTCAAACCAGAAGAAATGACCACTTAATGACCTTTGACTCCTTATCCCTGAACACCCTATAGAAGCAAAGTATCAGTGGTTCCTCTGAACCAGTTAGGTGTTGTTATCGGCGTATTGCTGTAGAAGAAGATTAATTTGTAAATTATAAAAAAAACCTAGTTGCACACAACAAAAATGCATTGTTCCAGGCAATAAAAAAAAATCTACTATGCTTAGTTCTGGCGGAGATAAAAATTCTTTGGAAATTATGCCCGTAAAACCGAAAAGACCTTTGACCTCAAAATAAAAAGACCTGCATACACCAGGTAACATGAAGCAAATCTGAAAAAGTTAAGTCACTGTACTATGTTGGTTTGAAATAACAATGTTTGAATAGTTTGGAATATTTTTTGGTTTTTGACCGGAAGTGACCCTAATGACCCTTTGATCGGAAACTTGGACACCCGAAGACCGGCATGGTTAATAACAATACATGTGCTCTAATGACGTCACTCGGTTAGGTAATTTGTAAGGACAGCGATTTTTGAAATTTGTCAACCATTTTGGCTTGCAAAACCAGAGAAATGACCCCTTACGACTTGGCTCCTTAGCCCGAAACCCTATATGAAGCAAGTATCAGTGGTTCCTCTGAACCATTTTAGTTGATATCGGCGTATTGCTGTAGAAGAAGATAATTTGTAACATTAAATGACATATTTGAACCCTGTGGCGAGGTCAAAGGTCAGATGAGGGTCAAAGTCATATGGCAGGTGATGGTTCGCTTAGCGGTCATTTGGTGCAAATCTGGTCGCTATTGGCCAAGCCACTACTGAGCTATAAGCACATTGACAGAAAGAAGAAGAAGAAGAACAACGCTAGGACAAACCAGAACACAGCCGAGGTTTTTTGCAATCGACTGTATAACTAGGCATCGATTGTGCTTTAGAAAGCACGAGTATATCATGCGGTGACTACTTGCACTATCCATGTGACCTTTGACCCCAATCTATGTACACATTATAAGGGTTGAGTCAGCAATTCTTCTGACCAAGTCCGGTGATTATAGCAATTGATATCTGGTGTGAGATCTTTCAATATTTTCAAAGAATGCCCCTTTAATCGATCAATGTGACCTTGGCCCAAATCTGTGAACACCACATGGGCCTTGGTTCAGTGGTTCTTCTGGCCAAGTCTAGTGATCATAGTATTGATTTGTGGCAGAAACAACAAAAAGGAGGGTAAGAGCGACATGACCTGTAATGATCCCTGCGTGACCTTTGACCCCAATCTGTAAGCACCCCATATGGGGCTTGCATCACCGGTTATTCTGACGAAGACTGGTGATTATAGCAGTTGATTTGTGGCATAGACAGCAAAAAGGAGGGTTAGTGCAACATGACCTGTAATGACCCCTGCGTGACCCTTAAACCGCATTCTGTGAACATCTCATATGGAATTTGGGTCAGCGGTTCTTCTGACCAAGTCTAGTGATTATAGCAATTGATTTGTGGCAGAAACAACAAAAATGAGGGTAAGGGCGACATGACCTGTAATGAACCCTGCGTGACCTTTGACCCCAATCTGTAAGCACCCCAAATGAGGGCTTGCGTCAGTGGTTCTTCTGACCAAGTCTAGTGATTATAGCAATTGATTTGTGGCAGAAACAGCAAAAAAGAGGGTTAACGCAGCATGACCTGTAATGACCTCTGTGTAACCTTTGACCCAAATATGTGTAAACCCCATAGGGCCTGTAGACCCTAACAGCGGTTCTTCCTTCTGACCGTCTAGTGATTATAACGATTGATTTGTGGCAGAAACAGCAAAAAGAGGGTAAGAGCGACTTGACCTGTAATGACCCCTACGTGACCTTTGACCCCAATCTGTAAATACCTCATATGGGCCTTGGGTCAGCGGTACTTCTGACCAAGTCTAGTGATTATAGCAATTGATTTGTGGCAGAAACAGCAAAAAGGAGGGTAAGAGCGACTGACCTCTAATGACCCCTGTGTGACCCTTGACCCCAATCTGTCAACACCCTGTGTGGCACTTGGTTCAGGGGTTATTCTGAAGTCTGGTCAAGATCATGTTAACTGTGTAACACTAGTAGCATTTTGAAATATTAAGAGGGATTAGAGAGACTGCCCCTTTTTGGCCCCTAAATGACTGGATTCAAAATCTGTGAACAAGCCATATGGCCAGGCATCTGGCAATCACTGTGACCGAATGGCATCGATAACACATGCGAACTGTGGGAGAAGTAGGGAAAAGGGTGTTAGCGCGACAATGACCGCTATTGACCCTACGTGACCCCCATGGTCAACTGTGAACACCCTATATGAACCTTGGGTAGGGGTTTCTTGTGGCAGATTTCGATTCTATCTTGACCACGCGTCTGACTCTAGTAGCATTTTGAAGCAGGTACAAAAAGGAATAAAAACTATATCTGCCTACAGATCTGAACACAGTCGAGGGTAACTCAGACCAGAAGTGAACCCTTAAGACCTGACCCCTGTGACCTAGAACTTTGGTGAAGCTCTGAAGCTGCCTCGTATGCATGAGTCACGTGCCCATGCAATGTTATCTGTCGATGATTAGCGTAGTTTGGTAAAAATGAACTTTTGACCCCTGTGACCCCAGATTGACCTTGATCAAAAATTCATTAAGTAATCTTTTTTGTAAGGGGTGTCAAACTACACCACATCCATGAGTCACGTGATTTATACTAAACGGTCCCCAAAAAATAAGTCCCCCTCTGGAATGACCAACTTTTGTCATGAAAAACTCACTTTGATGGGTATATTTCTTCGCATCAAGTAAATTACTGTTACAGGAAACTTTTTCTGTAATACATTTCATAATTGTTGAAAAGTAATGCCTTTTTCTAACTACAAGCATTTTTGGTAAAATGATGTTTTCAACAGACAAAAAAGTTGCACTTTTCAACTTTCTAAAGTGTCCAACATGTTAACAAAAAGTTCATTAATTACTTTAAGTCTGCTTCATTTAGTTGAGCGCATGTTTCAAACGGTTTCATTTAACATAACGATTCATTTCCCTTCTTTGTCGAATGACCATTCAACTTCACCATTTTTCTTGGTCCTCCTTTGCATGTAAGCCATATTCATTGAGTCTACTCCTAACTGTCTGGCGACACTTGCGTTTTCTCGGTTTCCCTCGTCTTTCGTGTTCACGCCCTCTAATTTGACGAGTGAAAAAGAAAGAAATAGTGGGAGACATTTTATTATTACTTATTTTGGCTTACTTCAATTGTTTTATCGCAAATATTATGCAAAAGTTATTCCTTTAGTTTAAATTTACTAACCTGTAATCTTGCTCCGGGTATTTGCCATGTTAATGATGAACATGTCCTGCCGTACTGTTGTATGGCGGGGTCTCCCATGACGATGCAAATCTTTGAACCTCACCAGCTGCATTCTCCTTTCAAGCTATTTTTACAAGAACCCCTTCTTCCAGAAATGCAGTGCATCTCGCTCGTTCTAACTCAGTTTAACAACCCATTGCAAGAAAAATCACACGGCAATGTTTCATGAAAGATTTTTTCAACATTTGCCATTCATCCAATCATCAATCAGTTCATCTTAAAAGCACTTCATTTAAATTTATCTCCTCTTTCATGACCCACACCTGATCAATTCATAAAGCATTATCTTTTCTTTTCATGACCCAATACCTGTTCACTTCTTGCCCTCATCAGTACGAAAAGCATTATGAAATCGGGATTACAAGGCTGAATCATTTGGCAGTGCATTTTAATTGTTTATGCACTTGGACCACAATAAAGGGTTCCATTTCACATTATTTGCAATAAGTTGCCAACAAGTAAAAAGTGCAACTTTTTTGGTCTGTTTTGAAACATCATTTTTTACACAAATGCTTGTTGTAGAAAAAGGCATTACCTTCCACAAATGATTAACTGTATTACATGGAAAATGTTTTCCTGTAAACCATAAATTATTTGATGGTAAGAAATACACCCATCAAAGTGAGTCTTGGTCATGACAAGTCTGGTCATCCAAGAGGGGGGACTTATTTTTTGGGACCGTTATTTAATCTGTACAAAGTAGTAGTGATTGAAGTGTAACGTAATTTGACATATTTTGACCTTGACCCCTAACCCATGGTTCAAGTGATGAAGGGTCATGATTGACTTTTTGACCTCTATCAAGTACTAAAGGATGGATAAAAATATGTTTCTACTTGAACCTTGTTTTAATTTTACACACAGTAAAGTCCATTGACCTTAGTGGGACCCCCGATGACCTTTGATCAAATGTCATTAAGTAACTTCTTGTGGTGAGTTAAGCTGCACCACATACATGAGTCACGGAATCATCTGTTTATCTGTAAAAGGAGTAGTGATTGGAAGTGTACGTAATTTGATGTATTTTGAACTTTGACCCCTAAACATGGGTCAGTGATGGGTCATGATTGACTTTTATTGACTCCTCATCAAGTACTACAGATGGGATAAAAAGATTTTTCTAATTGACCTTGTTTTAATTTTCACACAGTAAAGGAGTTTTGACCCTTATGACCCCAGATGACCTTGACAAAATATAATTAATAACTTGTGTGGGGGATGTCAAGGACTGCACCACATGAGTTCCCACGTGATCATACTATGTTTAATCTGTAAAAGGAGTAGTGAGTTGACGTGTAAACTAATTTGATGTATTTTGACCTTGACCCCTAACCAATGGGTCATGTGATTGTGTCATAATTGACTTTATTGACCTCTTATCAAGTAATACAGGATGGAATAACCCGCTTTTCTAATTTGACCTTGTTTAAACATTTTTGCACACAGTAAAAGGTCTGTGACCGTAGTGACCCCAGATGACCTTTGATCGAACTTCATTAAGTACTTTTTGGGGGATGTTCAAGCTTGCACCACTACAGGAGTCCTTGATCATACTATTTACAACTGTAAAAGAGTATTAAATTTGAAGTGTAACGTAATTGATGTTATTTTGACCTTGACCCCGAACCATTGGTCATGTGATAGGGTCATATTTGACTTTTATTGACCTCTCATCAATTACTAAAGGATGGGATAAAAAAATTTTCAATTGGACCTTGTGTTTTAAATTTTACACACACACACATTTTTTTTATATTGAATTAATTAAACTTAAGAATTATGTGTTTTTGAATATTTCAAAATTTTGCAGTAAGTAACTTCTGTGGGAAATGTCAGCTGCACCACAATACATGAGTCACGTGACATCTATGTAATTGTAAAAGAAGTGATTTAAGTGTAACGTAATTTGATGTATTTAACACTCTGCTGACCTCTAAATCATGTGTCATAAGACAAAGTCATAATTGACTTTTTCGTAGTGTTGGAGATCAAGCCTACAAGATGACAGTATTAGTTTTTGAGATTTGAGCTCATTCTAGATTTTTGCATGTTAACGTTGTTGACCCGTGTGACCCTATCGTCAAACCTTTGACACCAATTCGGGTCCTGTCACAAGTTCCTGTGCATGTACTTGTCCTTTTTGATCAGTTGTGGTTATTGGAATGTTCCATGTCTGAATATTAGCCTGTGACAGAAGAAAGAAGAAGAAGAAGAAACCTAGATCTGTGTACAGATCCGAACACAGTCGAGAGTACTCAGACCGGAACTTGTAGAATAAGCATTTTTAGTGAAAATCCGGTCTTGACTCCTTTGCCCCAAATGACCCTTTGAGCAAAATTCATTAGGGTACTTTCGGGGGGGAATGTCGGATTTTTTTGCACCCCTGCGTACGGCAATACTGAAATTATCACTCTAATTAACTACCTATCCCAGAAAACCAATACAACATGTACATAGATTCTATGGTGTTAACGACTCCAATCTGAATATAACTGTCATTTTTTTTTCTGTCATAACTGCGGACATTATCAACTGTAGCTTCAAAAGGAGATAGCTTAAAAAGATCATGATTCAAAATTCTCCCTGCAAATTTCAAATTTCATGCTCAGGTAACGGCAGGGACAACGATATGACAGATACAAGCATTAGCACCCTAATAAATAGCCAGTTAAAACATGTATCCTAGATTCTATGGTGTTCACGGCGGTTCACATAATGTCGCCGTATCATAACCGCCAAGACGCTTTTCTCGTCCATTTTTTACAAATACAAGTTAAATATGAAAGAGTACACATATGAATGATACCAACAGCAAATCTCTAGGACAAAGTAATATCCGCCACAAACACACCCAATATACGCTCAAATTCTAGGTTTTATAGTAACTATAGCGGTGTTTGCACTTTTCCGCGGCGGAGGATTTGGTGCTGTCTCACTTAATTTTCAGTGGCGGCCAAAATCCCAAATTTAGACCTGGTTTGATTTTGTCTTATTTTTAGCTTTTGGGCCAAATTGACCCCAGATGACCTTTTGATGCAAAATGTCATTAAGTCAACTTTTGTGGGGGATGTCAAGCTGCACCACATACATGAGCACATATCCTACTATGTATCTTTAAAAGGAGTAGTGATTTGAGTGTAACGTATTTTGATGTATTGGGACCTTTGACCCTAAAACCATTGTCAGGTGATGGGTCATATTGACTTTTTAATTGACCTATCATCAAGTCTAAGATGGGATAAAAAGATTTTCTATTTGACCTTTTTTTACATTTTACCCACAGTAAAGGTCCTTTTTGACCTTAGTAACCCCAAAGACCCTGATACAAGATGTCCATTAGTACCTTTTGTGGGGGGTGTCAAGCGCAATCGCATACTGAGTCCGTGTCATACAGATGTAATCTGTAAAAGAGATGATTTGAAGTGTAACGTAATTTGATTTATGTTTGACCTTTGACCCTAACCATGGGCCAGGTGATGGGGTCATGATTGACTTTATTGACCTCTCATCATACTACATGATGGGTAAAAAGATTTTCTTTTTGACCTTGTGGGATTTTAACACACAGTAACGAGTTTGACCTTAGTGAACCCAAGATCCCTTGAATTCAAATGTCATTAAGTAACTTTTGTTGGGGGGGTGTCAAGCTGCATCACTAACATGAGTCACGTGATCATATTTGTAATCTGTAAAAGGAGTAGTGATTGAAGTGTACTAATTTGATGTATTTTGACCTCTGACCTCTAAATCATGTGGCATATTACAAAGTCGTAATTGACTTTTTTGTAATGTTTTATCGAGTGCTACAAGATGACAGCAGTAAGTTTTGAGATTTGAGCTAATTCTAGATGTTTGCATGGTTAACGTTTTGACCCCTGTGACCCTACGTGACCTTTGACACAAATCGGGTAATGTCAAAAGTTACTGTGCTTGTACTGTCCTTTTTGAATCATTTTGGTTATTCGGAATGTTCCATGTCTGAGATATTAGCATTTTAACAGAAAGAGAAAGAAGAAGAAGAAACTAATCTGTGACAGATCTGAACACAGTCGAGAGTACTCAGACCGAACTTGTAGAATTAGATTTTTAGTTAAAATCAAGTCGTGGACTTCCTTTGACCCCAAATACCTTTGAGAAAATTTTCATTAGGTAACTTTCGGGGGGAAGGTCGGATTTATTTGGCATCCCCTGCGTACGGCAATACTGAAAATTAGCACTCTTATATAAATACCCAGAAAACCAATGACAGATTATATGGTGTTAAAGACTCGCAGCTAATATCATGTCATTTTTCTGTCATAACTGCGAGACATTATCAATGTAGCTTCAAAGGAGATATCTTAAAAGATCATGAATTCAAAATTCTCTCTGCAAATTTCAATGCTCTAGGTACGGCAGGAGCAACGATATGACAGATACAAGAATTAGCACCCGAGAATAATAGCCAGTAAACAATGTACTAGATTCTATGGTGTTCACGGCGGTTCACATATGTCCGCCGTATCATACCGCCAAGACGCTTTCTCGTCCATTTTTAAAATACAAGTAAATATTAAGATACGCACATGAATGATCCCAAAAGCAAATCTCTATGGACAAATTCCGCCACAAAACTACACAAATTACGCTCAAATTCGAGGTTTTATAGGAACTAAACGGTGTTGCACTTTTTGCGGCGGAGGATTTTGTACTGTGCTCACTTAATTTTCAGTGTCTGCCAAGAAATCCAAATTTCGACCTTGTTTTGATTTTGTCTTTTTTTAGCATTTGGCAAATTGACCCCAGATGACCTTTGATCAAATGTCTATTAAGTAGCTTTTGTGGGGGATGTCAAGCTGCACCACATACATGATCAGAGATCATACTATGTAATCTGTAAAGGATTAGTGATTTTGAGTGTAAACGTCAGTTTGGATGTATTTTGACCTTTGACCCCTAAACTCATTGTCGGTGATGGGGTCCAAATTGACTGTTATGACCTATCATCAAGTACTACGGATGGTATAAAAAGTTTTTTCTATTTGACCTTGTTTTACATTTTCACACAGAAAGGTCTTTGACCTTAGTAACCCCAGATGACCTATATCAAGATGTCGTAGTAACTTTTGTGGGGGTGTCAAGCTTCATCGCATACATGATTCCACGTGGTCATACTATGTCATCTGTAAAGAGTAGTGATTTGAAGTGTAACGTAATTTGATGTATTTTGACCTTTGACCCCTAACCCATGTCAGTTGATGGGGTCATGATGTTACTTTTATTGACCTCTCATCAGTACTACAGGATGGGATAAAAAGTTTTTTCTATTTGACCTTGTTTTTGAATTTACACAGTAAAGGAGTTTTGACCTTAGTGACCCCAGATGACCTTTGATCAAATGGTCATAAGTAACTTTTGTGGGGGTGTCAAGCTTGCACAACATCATGAAGTCACGTGATCATCAGTTTGTAATCTGGTAAAATGAGTAGTGATTTGAAGTGTACGTAATTTGATGTATTTTGACCTCTGACCTCTAAATCATGTGTCATATGGAAAGTCATAATTGACTTTCTTGTAGTGTTTATCTGTGCTAAACAAATGACAGCATTAGTTTTTGAGATTTGAGCTATTCTAGATTTTTTGCATGGTTAACGTTGTTGACCCCCGTGACCCTATGTGATCTTTGACACCAATCGGGTAATATCAAAAGTTTCTGTGCATGTGTTGTCCTGTGACCAGTTTTGGTAAAAGATGGAATGTTCCCATGTCGAGATATTAGAATGTGCAGGACAGAAAAGACGAGAAGAAGAGAAAGAAACCGTACAGAAACAAAACCCAGTCGAGATCCTCGACTGTGTAACTAGAGGTGCTGTGGCCCTTAGGCCACTGGTACACAGTTGATTAGGTACAAACAATACAAATGATCCTTCAAATAACTCCTAATTTCATCTATAAGTGCGTTCGAATAATCCAAATGCAGTAAAGTTCACTAGATTTCCAAACAAGAAGTTTTACGATGCAATTTACAATGTTCTATTATAACCCAAATGCTGGTCGCAAAGCTGGCTGAAAGTACATGTTGTGCCTCCTTAAGCCGACTCACATTGACAACCTAAAATATTAATCCGCCATTTGATTTTCGCAGAGTTTCAGGCTTGGGCAACTGCACGGAGTAAAATAGTACCTGACTGAAACATGGGTCACGAATAGGGTCAACTGTAATTGTTCTGTATTTACGATATCAGGAGGATTATTCCTGTCAAATTTCAGTTCAATCGGAGCTTGTTTGTAAATTTTGACCTTTGACCTTGAACTTTGACCTTTGGGATCGAGACTATCATAGACCCCTTCTACTATTAATGTTACATCACTGTAGTAATAACGGGCTTTATCTGTCCTCTATAGGCTGAGATAAATCCAATTTGGTCTTCTTTTTAGCATTTTTTGGCAAAATTGACCTTTTGACCCCCTTAATGACCTTTGATCCCGGTATAAAAAACCTCGTGTACACAACAAAAATGCATTGTTTCAATGTAAATAAAAAAATTCTACTATGCTTAGTTCTGGAGATAAAAATTCTTGAAATTATTGACCTTAAAACCGGATATGACCTTAAATGACCTTTGACCGCCAAAATAAAAATACCTTGTCTACACCAGGTAACATGAATGCAAATCTGAAAGTTAAGTCATTGTACTATGTTTTGGTTTTGAAATAAAAATGTTTGAATATTTTGGAATATTTTGGTTTTTGACCGGAAGTGACCCCTTAATGACCTTTGATCCTGAAACTGTGGACAACCCGAAGACCCTGCCTGGTAACAATACATGTGCTCTAATGACGTCACTCTGTTACGTAACTTGTAAGGACAGCGATTTTTTGAATATTTTTCACACTTTTTGGCTTTCAAACCGGAAATGACCCCCTTAATGACCTTTGACTCCTTATCCCTGAATATATGAAGCAAGTGTCAGTGGTTCCTCTGAACCAGTTTAGTTGATATCGGCGTAATGCTGTAGAAGAAGATAATTTGTAACATTAAATTACATATTTGACGCCTGTGGCCAGGTCAAAGGTCAGACAGGGGGGTCAATGTCATGTGACATAAATCATATAAATAACAATCACTGTGATAGAAGTTTTGTTTTGTATTTTTGATGTCTTCAGTGAAAAAACTTGGATTACATATCAAGCAAAATTAAGCTCAATTTGGTTTAAAAGTTGCTGAATTCAGAAACCTTTCACTATAAAATTGCAAAATTTGACTAAGTATTTTGGGATTTTTTTTCATCACTACAGACCACTTTAGATGTGATCAGTATCATCCAAAACATGTCCCAAACAATTCCTACATGACATGTTAGGTGACCCAGTTCAAAATTTTCCTAGTACTTAGTCAAATTTTGCACTTTTTCTGGTAAAGGTTTCTGAATTCTGCAACTTTTAAACCAAAATGGGCCAAACTTTGCTTCATCTGTTTTACACTGAAGACATCAAAAATACAAAACAAAACATATCACAATGATTGTTATAGTGTATGCTAATATTTTTTCAATGCTAGAACTTCATATCAGGTGTACGTGTCAAAATAAGCGCCCTCTATGTTTGGTCCCATTTTAGTCCATTTTGCACCATGGCAACTATTTGAGGGCTTATTTTTACTAAGGGGACACAAAGAAATTCTACTTGCTTTGTTATTGATGCAACAAGTGGCAACTACTGATTATAAATAGCATTAATAAAGTTTTTTTAATACTAAATCACAATTTTATAGTCTGAGTCGTAAAACTTTGAGAGCCCATAACTTCAAAACAGAATGGAATTTTAATTTTTCCTTTTGACCTCCTCTGTAGCCCCATGAAATGTACCTTTGACTGCAATTTCAACAAAATCTGAGAAGGTGGGTTCCACACCTTGGTGTTTTGGCATGGAATGACCCACAAGTAAGTTACAAAAGAACGTAATGTTACGGAAAATATAATAACGGTCAGGGTATAAATACTACCTTTTTTCAAAATGTATAGTATTATTTTTTGGAAAGAGTTCCATATGTACCCCCCTCATATATATTTACATGATACAAAATTAATTTTAATTTTGGCCTAAAATAATTAAATTTTATGTTGCATGTAAATATATGGGGGGTACATATGGAACTCTTGCCTATTTTTTAGCCACTGTTTATTTACATTTTTCTGCTTCCAAATTGTAATTTTATGTTAGGTATAGGTAATAAAGCGTGAAGATTATTGAATAATTGTGGTTTACCGTAATTTAAAAGGTAAAGTCTGGTAAAATTAGGAACATTTTTAACAGTGCAGTAGTATTGACCATTAGTTATTCAAATAACAACAACCATTAAACAGACAAGCGGCAAACTTCAACATGACAAAGAGGGCCTTCAACATGGGGGGGGGGTGCGTCAGCTCACCGTGACAGTCGTCATGGCTTTGCTGGGCATGTAAAACCTCCTATATGTATTTGACCTTTGAAAACAGATCCTATGTGAAGATGGGGCCCACTTTCAAAACACAGCTGTTTGACCCCGTGCAAATTGTCTCTTTTATTTTTTGAGCGATTTTAAGCAATGGCGACACAATTTTGACAACTGTTATAAGAATTCCCAGATAACAATACAATGTTGGGCCAATGTCGGTCCAATGACAGTCTCGGCATTGGACCAATGTTGGCAAACGACATTGGCCCGACGTTGTTTTGTCCAATGGGCCAACGTTGGACCAACATTGTCATTGGGCCCAACCTAGGACGCAATGTCAGCCATGAACAACAAAAATGCTCATTGGTCCAATGTCGGTCCAATGTCTAGCCACCGGTCCTAATTCTCTTGTCAACCTGTTATACCTTATATTGAGAGTTTATTTGCCCTATTTTAATCATTACTTTTGTATGGAAGAACGAGGGAGGAGTGGTCATGACATTTCATCCTCTACTTTGAATAATGTAGGGAGAACTTTTTGTCTTATCAACCTCAACAGGTTATTTACAATTTAAATAAAGAAAATGCAATGTGAAAAGGTGTTAGCTGGAAAACAAAATGTTATTCGTGGTGTTATTATAGCACATAAATACTCTCATTATTTCGCTTTTGAAGCCCATAACAATCTTTTCTCCGGTGTCTAAATAGAACAATTGCGGTCCATATTGAGAAACTTGCATAGAAAAGCTGAGAAGATAAAATGATTAAAATCATAATTTCATATGGAATATATGAGATGTCCCAAGAACCACCCTGGACGCTCCCACATATTCACAATGTTGGGCCAAGGTTGGGCCAGCGTTGTATTGCCAACAAAGGTTACATGTAAATTCAATGGCACCCCCCCAACGTTGTCCGACGGTGGCTTGCCGACCGCAACCGATCCGATGATCGCCGATATTGGTCCCAATTTAGTCCCTTGGCAAGTTGGCCAGCGTTGGTATTGCCAACGCAAAGTTACATGTAAATTCAAATGATCACCCCAACGTTGTCCGACGGGTGCTTGACGACCGCGACCGATACGATGATTGCCGACATTGGCCTAATGTATTCTTGCTATCTGTCCTGGGAAGAACATACAAGATCTATTACCTCCGCAAAAATCAGACAAATCCATTGCGGAATCTTGCCATATTAGGTCTATAAAAGTCATAAATTTTAATGTTATAGTGCCCTCTAATTCTATATCCGGCCGGCCGACCAGTGCGGTAGTCTTGGCCAATTCATTCCCCAAGAATGGGACTCCGGTAAGATTTATAATAAATTGTGGCTACCTACCGGGTTCCGCAAAAGCTCTATTTAGGATTGGGTGTTTTATGTTTTCATATCTAATGTTTTAAAGAGGGCGTATCATGCCAGTTTCTGACAGCAAACCCGCAACAGTAAGTCAGGTTAATTACTCTGGGCAATCGCTTCGAATTGTGCTCTAAGGATAAAGTATGGGTCGCGACCAGATCGTATACTATAGGAGGGTAAGTGCATCTCGGACATTTTCAAAAATGAACTAAGTCCAGAAAAAAAACTACGTCCAGAGTTTCAAAAAAAAATAATCCAGAGCGGACCGCTTCCCTTGGTGGGCGAAAGTCGCCCTAGATCTTTTAGTGATCTTTCAGTGAAAATCACCTAGCCGGGCTACTGCGTGAAAAGTCACCTAGCCCGGCCACGGCAGGTGACTTTTCAAAATGAACAAGTCCAGAGCGGGCCGCTTCCCTCCTTGGCAAGCGGAAAGTCGCCCTAGATCTTTTAGTGATCTTTCAGTGAAAAGTCACCTTGGCGGGCCACGCAAGGTAGACTTTTCAAAAATGAACTAAGTCCAATCGGACCGCTGCCTTGGTCAGCGAAAGTCGCCCTAGATCTTTCACAGTGCAAAGTCACCTAGCTGGGCAACGGCAGGAAAAGTCCCTTGCCGGTCCACGGCAGGTAGACTTTTCAAAAATAACGAAGTCCAGAGCGGACCGCTGCCCTGGCCTTGGTCAGGGTAAATCGTTCTAAGATTATTAACCCAACTATTGGGTGAAAAAGCACGTATCCGGGACACGGCAGCGAGATTTTTCCAGTAGCGGACCACTTATTGGTCCAGCTGAAAATCACTCTAGGTCTACTAATCGAACTCTTGGGTGGAAAAAAAAAAAAAAACTAAGGAAGAAGTCCAGATTTCAGAAAAAAAACTAAGTCCAGATCGTACCGCTTCCCGCTTGTTTTCACCTGATTGGCCGGTGGACTTTAGAGGAGGCGGTCTCGGCTGAAGATGCTACGTTTTCCCAAAAACGCTAAGATACCACCAAAAATTTCTAATTCAGGGTAGGGGGCGCCCTACTCGAAATCTCAATCGTCATGTCCCATCAACGTGGATTTTTCCAAATATGGATTTAGGTACGTTCAGGATATTGTTAATATGCCACACACAATTGAAATGCTGATTATTTTAAAACAAATTGCAGTCACTTAATTAGCTTTAATTTCTCAGCTGTAT